>CM019165.1:13016438-13032863 GCA_009733165.1 Naja naja
CAGCAGCCCTGACCTTCAAATGCTTGGCTAGTGGTTCATATTTATGACGTTGCTGTGTCCCAAGGTCATGTTTTCCTTTTGTGACCTTCTGTCAAACAAACTCAATGGGGAATCCAGATTAATTTAACAACCATGTAACTAAATTAACAAATGCAATGACAGCAACATAAATTTTGGACTCGATTCTGGTCGTAACTCACAGACTACCTGTAAATGACTCCAAAACCCCCGTGGCTATGGTTAGAGTGCTGTACTGCAGACCACCTCTGCTGCCTGCCGGCTGCCTCCTCCGAGCAGTTCAAATCCCACCAGGCTCAAGGTTGACTCAGCCTTCCCTCCTTCCAAGGTGGGTAAAATGAAGAGCCAGACTGTGGACTCCAGTCTCCCAGATTGAGAATGCTCTTTCTCCCAAGGTTTCTCTGCTGGTAAATTTGATGGAGAATCTCACCAGGCAATTTTTGGGCAAGTTTAGCAAAACACAAACCTATAAGGACTGATTTAGAGAAGGAGAAAATTTGCTTTGATGTATATTTCTGTAAAACTTTGATTCCCTGAGCACTTCTGAAATTTATATATGAAAGAGAATCTGAGATAATCTAAACTTGGAAGATTAATTTAGTCTATTTATCTATTCTTTTTATTCTATCAATTAATAGAATGAGGAAGTGACGTTCAGTAGTCATGGAAGGTTGAGTTTCATTTATTGAGGACAAAACAATAGACAGGAATATAATTTCACAGAAAAGAGAATTACTTTTGGGAGTCATGAAAATAATATCATTCTGACTCTACTTCTTTGAATGTAAAGATGTGTAACGTGCTGTTGTAAATCTGATGGCTTTAGCATCCGTTGAGGAATTTCTATTACAAATCCTTAAAAGGCATCTCGGTGAGAAATCCAGTAAGGCATCCAAATCCCCTGTAAATATTCCCCAGAATGGAGTGAAACCACGAGGCCATCTGCTAATGCCAGTGTTAAATAAGAAAAGCATTTCCTGTAAGAGCTATATTTCTGTTTAAAAGAGTCTTCATGGAATAGAACAGAATAGAGTAGGGTAGAATAGAGTAGAATATAATAGAACAAAATAAGGAATAGAATGGAATGAGGTGGAGGAATGGAATGGAATAGAAGAGAATAAATAGAATAGAGCAAAATAAGGAATAGAATAGAATAGAATAGAATAGAATAGAATAGAATAGAATAGAACAGAATAGGAGTTGGAAGGGACCTTGGAAGTGGGGAGACCATGGGTGGGCTACTTTAGCCTGCTCCCAAATGTTAAAGGTTCCTTTGGACATACATTTTGGACATATTTACCTACTTGCAAATCCTGAAATCCCTATCCTAATGTCCCCTTTTATTCTTATCCATTTCGTGTAGTAATAATCATGCTTATATTTATATCTGTATTCTAATACATGCTCGACAAAATAAATAAATAAATAAAAATAAAATAAAGTATTGCAGGCTAATTCTGCTGACTGCCACCAGTTCGATTCTGACTGGCTCAAGGTTGACTCAGCTTCCCATCCTTCCGAGGTGGATAAAATGAGGATCCGGATTGTTGGAGGCAAGAGGTTGACTCTGTATACCACTCACTCTCTGTAAAGCACTATGGAGGTGCTATATAACTTATAAGTCTAAGGGCTATTGTTGTGCCCTTCCTTCCTTCCTTCCTTCCTTCCTTCCTTCCTTCCTTCCTTCCTTCCTTCCTTCCTTCCTTCCTTCCTTCCTTTCATCCATGTTGGGCAGTGGTTAGAATATAGTATTGCAGGCTAATTCTGCTGACTGCCAAGTTTGATTCTGTCTGGCTCAAGGTTGATTCAGCCTTCCATCCTTCTGAGGTGGGTAAAATGAGGACCCAGATTGTTGGGGAAAGAGGCTGACTCTGCAAACCACTTAGAGAGGCCAAAGCACCGTGAAGCAGTATATAAGTCTAAGTGCTATTGCTATTGCTATATCCTCTGCTATAATGCCAGCTTGTAACTAACTTCTGAATAAAATGTCCCAAATAGCTTTAATTTATTCTACAGTCAAATCGTATTGCTGCATTGTATTGATGAGTCTGTTCCCCTTTAAGATTAATTCTTTGATCTCTCTGGTTTCCTGCAGCCAGCCTTCAAGTCCCCTCTTATTTATTTTCCAGTCAGCAAAACCTACCCATGAGAGAATTTCTACCCTTAATTTCAAAAACTTCATATACTATTTTATAAATTTTTAAACACCCACAGGAAATATTGTTTCAAGTCCATCTAGCCCCTTAACTTTCCAAAATTAACATTGTAATCCCACTTTAGCTGTTCCCCACCCCAAAAATTAACACCTCTCATTAATCCTTAAACACACTCAAAGTTTGTTTCATCCATAATAGATGGAAAAACTCCTGGCATATTTTGCATCTTATTTTTCAGAACATTCTTAACTCCAAAGTAATTAGTAATTAAAAGAAGCTTCCTAAAGTGATTAAGAGAGGAAGTAGGCACAGTTTAAAAGGCACTGAGCATGAACAACTGTTGTAAGTCGAGGACTAACTGTACGGAGTGAGAGTTCAGGATGATACACTTACTGTCTGGTTTGGTTCTGCAACCCAACAGGACAGACACAGACTTAGGACTGCAGAAAAACAATTGCTACCAACCTACCTTCAATCGAGGACCTATATGCACAGATCAAGAAGAGGGTTGTGAAAATATCTACAGACCCCTCACATCCTGGACATAAATTGTTTCAACTCCTTCCCTCAAAACGACGCTATAGAGTACTGCACACCAGAACAACTAGACACAAGGACAGTTTTTTCCCCGAACACCATCACTCTGCTAAACAAATAATTCCCTCAACACTGTCCAACTATTACAAAGTCTGCACTACTATTACTATTAATCTTCTCATCACTCCTTATCACCCATCCCCTCCCACTTATGACTGTAGGACTGTAACTTTGTCGCTTGTATCCTAATGATTTATATTGACTGTTTCCTAGTATGATTTGATTGCTTATTGTACCCTATGACTATTATTAAGTGTTGTACC
This sequence comes from Naja naja, assembly GCA_009733165.1. Lineage (NCBI taxonomy): Eukaryota > Metazoa > Chordata > Lepidosauria > Squamata > Elapidae > Naja > Naja naja. The sequence goes on from CM019165.1 coordinate 13,019,473, forward strand.
TGATTCTTGACTCTTGACGAATGTATCTTTTCTTTTATGTACACTGAGAGCATTTGCACCAAGACAAATTCCTTCTGTGTTCAATCACACTTGGCCAATAAAAAGAATTCTAATTCTAATCCTCCTCTAAGATCTATAGGGGATATATTTCTCCACTAAGCTTGGGTTTGTTTGTTTTTTAACAATTTAGGAGGGTAAAAATCCAAATTCACTAAATAGTCATCAGATCATTTATGTAGACCTTAAACAAGTGCAGCGTGTATTTTAGCTCTTAGCATCCACATTTGAATTCCCTACATCAGGATGGCCTCAATGTCCAGTGGGCTCACACTGTAATTGTGGCTTTTCATCAGCTCCATTTCAGCTTGCTCCATGTTATTATCCTCCTTTAATATAATAGGTGCTAGATAAATCATCATCATATTTTACCAACCCCATAATCCTTTGCAGTGTGGAGTCTGGGCAACTGAATGGAACTAGCAGAGTGTTTTCATGGCCAGATGCCCTTCCTGTCACCAATGCAAGTTATCTTCAGCAGATAAATTTTCATTGTGCCCAGAGAGAGAAATATCTGCCTCAAGCTAGGATTGAACTCACAGCCTCCTGATTGCAAGGTGAAAGCTCCACTTCTAGGCCACTGCACCCACTCCAGGTGCTAAATAAATGCCATGATAAATTATGTAGGAACTGTTCTTTAACCAATATTCATTCCCATCATCTTTTGTCTCGGCCTCTTGTAAGATTCCTACTCACTTAGATGTAAAATCAATACCATTTGGATTTCATATTACAGTTGGTTAATGAGCACCATTGATTGTGCTGAAAAATCTATCAGCATTCATATCTGAGCTTCCTCTAAATAAATTTTGCACTCAGTTTTTCCTCCTCTGTTACTTTTCCTTTGTCCAACTGGCTTCTATAAGGTTTCACACTCTTGGGCTAAACTATTGTCTCCTTTTCTTCTTAACTGAGGGGTTTGTTTGATTTATTGTTTGTGTTATAGTATTGTTTAATGGCTTGCCACCAGAAGTTCTGGGGGGCTCCATCACTGGAGGCTTTTAAAAAGAGTGTGATGACCCAAAGGGGCGTGGCACAAAGCAACACAGTCAAATAAGCAAGAAGAGTCCCTTTAATACATCCAACTTTGCCCCAATGTCCAGGTTGCCTTCTCGGCTGGAGGAAGAACTCTCCCAGGAACAGCCTTTAACTGTAGGAAATTCAGTCCGAAAACGAAGTACCTACAAACTATAACTAAAAATCCAAACAAACCACGCTGCAGTAATTAACTGGACAGGGCAGGAGAAAGAATTGCAAACTTGAAAGCACAGTAACACACCAGTTGGGAAGACACCAGGAACACAAATAAGCCTCGAGGATACCAGATAATTTATGATTTGCTCCCAACGAGTTGCTGTGCACAGCTTCCCTTTTTAAACACTGTGTTCCCAGCTGCAGCTAATGAAGGGAATCAGGGCCCTTTCCTCCCCCTTAAGCCACACAACCCATGTTGCTCCCTTCTCCATTCCTCCCTGTGTGCCCTAGGATGAGGCGCTGGGCCATGGTCTTCCTCTGAATTCCCTCTTCCTTGCTCTATCTCTCCCCTGCTCTGCCCAGCCAGACTGTGCCCTTCCCCAGTTTCTTCTACAGCCAATGGAGCCACACTCGCACTCTCTGTCAGCTGCTCAGCCTCCCCCTCCAAATCAGATTCTGACAGGAGCATGACAAAGAGTCTGGACAGCAATTTGTCTGAAGTGGTATGGGGGTTGGACTAGAAGACCTCCAAGGTCCCTTCCAACTTTGATATTCTGTATATCAAATCTACTGTCAGGTTTCCAAGTAATGAATTCCATGTTAAAAGAAAAATAACAAAGTCCATCTTCAAAAAGATTTCTTTTATTTAGGAAAGCATCAAATTGGCAAAGTCCATGGTAATTCCAGATCTGACCCAACCCGGAATTACCCCACAATATTAGAAGTTAGAAACACTCCTCAAAAGTCACATTCTCCAATAGAAGTAATTCAATGTTGCTTGATGTCATAAATCTCCACCTCCAGGGCCCCCAGCATGGACAGCTCATTTCCCATGGGAAAGAAGATGACCTAGTCATAACACTCTCTTTATCTCCACTCCTCCCCCCTTAGGAAAGTGTCAAGCCTGAAATCCTTCCCCTATTACTGTGACAGAGAAAATAAGGAAAAGAATATATACTAAAACAAACTAAAATGGCTACACTTATGTCAATTTTGGGCTTGACAGGGTGCCCTCCCTCATTGGAAAAGAAACCCCTGCAACAACATAAAATACACAAAGATTGAAGATTGAAATTAGGTTGAACACAATCATACAATGTACATTTTTAAGTTCACTGAATTCAGTTTTGGCTTGTGTGGATATTTTTCATGGAATTTCCCCACCAATCTATCAGCATTTACTTTCCAGCTCAAGTCCAAGTTGCTTGTGAAATTGAATAACCTTTCCAGTAAATTAAATATTGTCACTTCCCCCTGAAAATCCTAGAATCCAAAATTTTCTTAATTTCATAATGTTCATGGCCTGCAATGAACAAAGGCTTCAGGGGTGCCTGTTCTGCTAGCCTCAAGGAAGAATTAACAACCGGCTTTAATAAACTACTGTGAAACACTGGATGTACCTTCCACAACAACCTAGGGCGATTAAGTGTCACAGTTACTGGGTTTATTACTTTAATATCTGAAAAGGCCCTATAAATTTTGGAGTTAATTTTCTAGAAGGTAAATGTAACTTTAAATATTTAGTTGACAAATAAACTTTATGCCCCACTTTAAATTATGGATGCTGGGAATGATGTTTGTCAGCTTGTATTTTTTGGATCTGAGCTGCCTTATTCAAAGCCTTTTTTTGTGTTTTCCCAAGAGTCTTTAATTGCGTCCATCCACTCAGTTACTGACATGGATGGGTGGGGTGTCCCTCGGCAATTCAGGCATGGGAACGAACTCCATCCCAGTATTGATTTGGAAAGGTGTTAACCCAGTACTACTATGTACAGCATTATTATATTCAACCTCTGCAAATGGCAGCAAATCAGCCCAGTTGGTTTGTTGTCCAAATATTGTCCAATAATTTGGTTAGAACTCAACCTTGGGAACTCAACCTTGAGAGGAATTGCTCTCCAGAATTTTGCAGTAAATTGAACTCCTCTATCTGAAATGATTCTGCAAGGCACTCCATGTAGTCTATATATATATGATTCACAAACATTTTGGATAATTTTCTGGCTGATGGTAAACCTTTACATGGAATAAAATGCACTTGTTTGGAAAATAAATCCACTACAGTCCAAATTACTGTGTGCCCCCCCACTGTCAGGTAAATCTACTATAAAATCCATCCCTATCTCCTCTCAGGGCCGGGATGTCTCAGCTACAGATTGTAATAATCCTGGAGGTTTTCCTGGTCTGGTTTTCCTTGTGGCACAAGTGGCACAACTTTTTACATAATCCTTAATGTCTTGCTTCACTCTTGGCCACCAAAACTGGCGTTTGGCCATGTGTAGAGTTTTTAATTATCCAAAATGTCCTGCTTGTTTGACGTCATGACTTTTTTGAAGTGCAAGAAGACATAAGTTTTTGGGACATATAGTTTGGAGCCCTTCCATGCTACACCCTCCCGTATAGTTAAAGAATCCTTATTTTCTTGATACCAGGTATCTGTTATTAGTTCATTTTGCAACTTTTTGGTCATTTCTGATTTGTCTTTGATTTCTTTGGTTTGGGCTTGTGCCCGTGTGATTACTTGAGCTGTTTCCTGAGAAGATGGTGGAATGATTGGGTGAAATACTTCTCGCTTACTGTCAAATTGGGGCTTCCTAGACAGCGCATCTGCTAGTAGATTTTTCCCCCCCTGGGAGGTACTTCCATTGGAAATTGAACCTTTGGAAGTATTGAACCCATCTAATTTGTTTAGGAGACAGTTTCCTGGGTGTTTTTAGAGCTTCCAAGTTTTTATGGTCTGTCCACACTTCGAACGGAATGTCATTGCCCTCTAAAAATTATCTCCAAGTTTGTAAAGCCCACCGAACTGCATAAGCTTCTTTTTCCCATACAGCCCATCTTCTTTCAGTGTCTGTGAGTTTTTTTGGATGTATATGCACAGGGTTGTAGATCTCCATTATCATTTTCCTGGAGTAGAACAGCTGCCACTGTTACGTCGCTAGCATCGACCTGCACTATAAAAGGCGAAGCTGGGTCAGGGTGTTTTAGAATGGGTTCCTGTGAGAAATGCCTTTTTAAAAATTCAAAAGCTTTTTGGCATTCTAGAGTCCATTTTAGCAGTTGTCCAGGTTTTGTCTTGGTTGCCCCCCACCCCCACTCCCAGTTTTCAATAGTTCGGTTATCGATAATGCAATCTCTGCAAATGAGGGGATAAACTGCCGGTAGAAGTTTGCAAATCCCAGGAAGCTTTGTAGCTGTTTGCGATTTTTGGGGGGTTGCCAATCCAGGACAGCTTTCACTTTAGCTGGATCCATTTCTATCCACTGATTTGAAATGCGATAGCCAAGATAGTCCAATGACTCTTGATGGAATTCGTATTTGGATAGCTTTACATACAGCTTTGCGTCTAAAAGTCTTTTTTTATTATTATTATTATTATTAATGGGACTTATATGCCGCCCCATCTCCGAAGACTCGGGGCGGCTTACAATAAAAAACAGACACAATAAATATTTAAAAAAGAATTAGATTAATGGTCCCAATTAATACGAAACTAAAAACCGAATCTAAAACACCCCACCCATAGGTCACAGCCCGCTTGGTCAATAACCAGGTCTTCAAGTCATGGCGGAAGGTGCGGAGGTCAGGGGCCAAGCGGAGCCCCAGGGGAAGTTGGTTCCAGAGTTCAGGGACCGCGACAGAATAGGCACGTCGTCGGGGGACCGCCAGCCGGCATTGCCGCTGATGGGACCCCAAGGAGTCCCTGTCTGTGACTTCGACAGGGCGTTAGTATTCGATGTCGGCAGCAGTCTCCCTTAAATAATGAGGACCCATGTCATGTAGGACTTTGTATGTTAAAGTTAAAACCTGAATCTCACCGGAGGGCAACCGCAACCAATGCAGGCAGCGCAGGAGGGGCTAACATGGGAGAACGGGAAACTCCCATCACCGCGCCGCCGCATTTTGCACCAGCTGCAATCTCCGGATGGTAATACTTTTCTCACTAACTTGATGTGTTCTTCTAGAGCAGTGGTTCTTAACCTGGGCAATATTCCCCAGGGGCGATTTGTTTTTCAGGGGGCGATGGAATGAAAATGGGCGACGTGGGGGCTAGGAACAGAAGGAAGAAGGGGCGATATGGGGGCAATGGAGCGAGATATATTGGGAGAGAGAGAGATTGGTAGATAGGTAGGTAGGTAGACAAAAAGACAGGTAGGTAGATAGGCAGGAAGGCAGGCAGGCAAACAGACAGACCTTTTGGATGGATGGATGGATGGATGGATGGATGGATGGACGGATGGATGGACAGATAGAAAGAATGCGAGAGCGGCAGCACTTTGGGAAAGCGGTGGCGGCAGCTTTTCCCAACATGCTGCCACATTCGAGGCACCGGTTCAGGTGCGGTACTACAGTCAGTGGGTGAACCTGCAGGGCTGGTGTCTCGAACGCCCCCCTGCCGCCTCTTAGTGCCCCTCTGCTGGCCCCCTTGGGGATGCTAAGAGGTGGCAGGGGGGCGGTTATGTTGGGGGAGGGGGGCGATGACAACTTCCTCAATGGCTCAAGGGGGAGATTCTTTCAAAAAGGTTAAGAACCACTGTTCTAGAGTGTCATTGTAAATAAGAATGTCAACCAAATAGACCAGAACCCTTTTATACAAATATTGATGTAAAACTTCATTTATGAGCTGCATGAAGACCCCTGGGGCTCCTTGTAGTCCAAATGGCATTACTCTGAACAGAAAACTGCCCAAGGGGATGTTGAAAGCAATTTTCCATTCATCTCCTTCTCTGATGCGGATTCTGTAATATGCTTCAAGGAGATCTAATTTGGTAAACACTTTCCCTTTCGCTAGGTGCCCTAACATGTCTTTCATAAAGGGCATAAGGGGCTTAATTTGTCCTCTATCTTACTTATGGCAGAACATTTAAGTGATTTTGCTGTCCTGCAGCTAAGACTTTTAGTACCTGTAATTTATGGAGAATTTCTTTTTTCTTAATATAGGGGTTTTCTACACTCTTAATTAAATCCATACTTAAGTATCTTTTCTTCCTTGTCTCATATGTACAATTTTCTGATTCAGGTATTTAGAATGCAAATTTCTCCAGTGCAAGTTCACTTTGCAACATAACTGCTGCCATTTGTATGCAAGTTTTGTTTTTAATTTTTTAAAATCTGAATGAATCTTAATTTTAAATGAACTATCGAAAACCGGTAGAAACATAATGACCACATTTTCTTCTAGCAGAATGTGTGAATAATTTTTTTATAATGTCCATAGCCACCATCAGGAAAGCCTTATCTTCAATCACTGTATTCCCTTCTCACATAGGAACTACAAGCAAAGCTGGTGGATATTGACATATACACTGACTAAAGCAAATACAAGAAGTTACAGAGATTAATTGTACCTTGGTGGTGCAGTGGTTAGAATCAGTACTGCAGGCTAATTCTACTGGCCAGCAGTTCGATCTTGACCGGCTCAAGGTTGACTCAGCCTTCCATACTTCCAAGGTTGGTAAAATGAGGACCCAGATTGTTGGGGGCAAAAGGCTGACTCTGTAAACCGCTTAGAGAGGGCTGGAAAGCATTGTGAAGTGGTATATAAGTCTAAGGGCTATTGCTATTCCTCTTCCTTTTCTCCTTCCTTCCTTCCTTCCTTCCTTCCTTCCTTCCTTCCTTCCTTCCTTCCTTCCTTCCTTTCCCTCCCTCCCTCCCTCCCTCTCTCCCTCCCTTCCTCTGCCCACTGCTAGCAGTTCAATCCTGACTGGCTCAAGGTTGACAGTCTTCCATCCTTCCACGTTCGATAAAATGAGCAGCCAGATTGTTGGGGGGCAATAGGACTGACTCTATAAACCACTTAGAGAGGGCTGGAAAGCACTGTGAAGTGGTATATAAGTCTAAGGGCTATTGCTGTTCCTCTTCCTTTTCTCCTTCCTTCCTTCCTTCCTTCCTTCCTTCCTTCCTTCCTTCCTTCCTTCCTTCCTTCCTTCCTCCCTCCCTCCCTCCCTTCCTCTGCCCACTGCTAGCAGTTCAATCCTGACTGGCTCAAGGTTGACAGTCTTCCATCCTTCCACGTTCGATAAAATGAGCAGCCAGATTGTTGGGGGCAATAGGGCTGACTCTATAAACTGCTTAGAGGGGCAGGAAAGCACTGTGAAGCAGTTTATAAGTCTAAGGGCTATTGCTATTGCTAATGCTCTCCTTTCCTTTCCTTTCCTTTCCTTTCCTTTCCTTTCCTTTCCTTTCCTTTCCTTTCCTTTTTGTGTGCAGTGGTTAAAATGCAAGACTAATTCTGCCAACTGCCAGCAGTTCGATTCTCACCGGCTCCTCATCTAAGTGCTGGCATCTGCTGTAGGCTATTAAGAAAGACTGGAGGCTGTTGTCCCCCCGCCCCAAGAACAATTACAAAAGGCTCAAAGTCTGGAGGAAAGGCAAGTTTTGAAGATCTCTAGGGTGATGGTGAAGAAGGAAGGAAGGAAGAAGGGAAGGAAGGAAGGAAGGAAGGAAGGAAGGAAGGAAGGAAGAAGAAGGAAGGAAGGAAGGAAGGAAGGAAGAAGGAAGGAAGGAAGGAAGGAAGGAAGGAAGGAAGAAGGAAGGAAGGAAGGAAGGAAGGAAGAAGGGAAGGAAGGAAGGAAGGAAGGAAGGAAGGAAGGAAGGAAGGAAAGAAGGAAGGAAGGGAGGGAGGAAGGATCCTTAGTAATGCCAAAGTTGCCCCAAGCAACACCAGTAATTTGAAACTGAAACTTAAGAGGTGGTGGAAAAAGAATGCTGTGATGACTCTTTCAAAATAGCTTTACCTACAAAGAACATCCCCCCCCTAAATCTATCAAGAGATGCTGTTCAGTGTTACACAAGTGTGTATTCTCATGAACCACAAGAGGATCAGATGGAATTGGACAATCACCATGGCCAACTTTCACTGGCCACTGCTGCCAATTCGCCACAGCCAACTCACCGAGACCAACAGTTCTCTGCCGGGCAATTCAACCATTTTATGTAATTATTTAAAATAATGCAAAAATATTTTAATTTTTGTCATTTACATTTCATGTTGTCCCTCCTTTTGCATCCTTTCTTTAATGATTTAGGCCCAGCACTCTTCAATATCTTCATTCACGACTTAGATGAGGGAATAGAAGGGGAACTTACCAAATTTACAGATGATACTAAGCTGGCAGGAATAACTAACACCCAAGAAGATAGGCTCAAGATCCAGATGGATCTTGACAGACTAGAACACTGGGCCGCATCTAACAAAATGAAATTCAATGTAGAGAAAAGTAAAGTCCTACACTTAGGCAAGGAAAACCAAAAGGACACATATAGACTGGGTGAAACCAGGCTCAATAGCAGTAACTGGGAGAGGGATCTTGGAGTCTTAGTGGACAACCAGTTAAATATGAGCCAGCAGTGTGCAGTGACAGCCCAAAAAGCCAACAGAATCCTAAATTGCATTAACAGAGGGATACAATCAAGATCAAGGGAGGTACAAATACCACTCTATAAAGGAAGACCACACCTAGAATCACATCCAGTTTTGGTCACCACACTATAAAAAAGATGTTGAGACTCTGGAAAAAGTGCAGAGGAGAGCAACCAGGATTATTAGGGGACTGGAGGCTCAAATGTACAATGAACGGTTGCAGGAAGTGGCTAGTCTAGGGAAGAGAAGGACCAGGGGAGACAGGAGAGCAGTCTTCCAATATTTGAGGCAGAGGAAGGGGTCAAGCTGTTTTCTAAAGTGCCTGTAGGCCAGACAAGGAACAATGGATGGAAACTGAACAAGGAGAGATTTAACCTGGAAATAAGAAGAAACTTTCTGACAGTGAGAACAATCAACCAATGGAATAGAAGTTGTCCTCGGAAGTTCTGGTTTTTATATTCAGTTCTCTTTTCTTCTTTCTTCCTCCTTTCTTAAACTAAACATTATTTGTAGTTCAGATAAAAGCAATCACACAGAAAAGACATTATTCTTGTGACAATACCATGGAGAGAAAGAAAAAGAAAGTAATAGGAGGCTAAGGATAAGGATATCTTCCAAATCCTCTCAACCACCACAGAAGTATCACAGTCACACATGTCAACAAGAGCCTACAATGAATTCTTTCTTGGGGTTACTTAAGCCAACAGTTGGCTCCAATTCTTCTTGTTTTGCTCTGTGATGTATTTTTATCTTTTGAAATTGTTAGCTCTGCACCGACATCTGAATACTGAATGGTAGTGTGGGAAAACAACCCCCTCCATCATAGAAGGATGAAATATTTTGAGGAATATTTTAAAAGGCAGGATAAAATATTTCCCTAAAAGAGAAATTAAAAATGTTAAGGAGACAAAACTCAGAGCCCCAGCTCCCTGCCCCCAAGCAGATACTGAGCTGGGGCAGCTTTAGAAATGCAGATTTGGTAATCCATTACTCCCTGTAGCAAAGTCTGAACAAAGGCAGATTTGCCCTCACCCAAGAGCCAAAACAGAACAAAGCCATTAATTATTGCATCACCCTCAGAAACTTCAACCCAATTTAGCTCAGGCAAACACCTAGGATTTGTACTTTGCCTATAGAGCCAGCTATGACCCTTACATAACCCCTACATGACCCCATGGGAGCCTGACAACAGCCAATAGAAGACATGTTCTTGCACAGCAACAGGAAGCTCAAGTGCAAAGCCCAAGAGAAAGTATAAATACCTCTCACTCTCAACTCCATGTGGTCAGCTGGCCAGAACCATCCATGTTGTTCTGCTTCATCATTAAACCATCTTTCCAATCAGCCTCCAGCTTCCATTTTGTCTCTAGTGCCTTTCTCCCAGATGGGAACTGAACCAGATGGATATTTCTTCCAATAGTAGTTTTGTTGCTATTGTGTCACAACTTTCCCCAACTTGATTCCCCTGAATCAAACGCCAACTCCCAGGAGGATATATTTTATCTTTCATCTCATCTCATCATCTCTCTTCTCTTCTCTTCTCTTCTCTTCTCTTCTCTTCTCTTCTCTTCTTTCTTCTCTTCTCTCCTCTCTCCTATCTTATCAACTTATCTTATCTTATCCTGTAAAGACAAGAAAAAAATTACTGCTCCATTGTCATTTTCCATTCAAAACATGTTTGTTTGTTTATCGTTGTGCACAAGTGGATCTTACCAAGCCCAGGCACTTCCACTACTTGCATAGTTAGCATTTGAATCTTCTGAATGCTGAATCCCACCCCTCCCTATTTTGGCAGGAGAAAGATGTGTAAATAATATTTGATCACTGAGGAAAACCTGTTCCATTTAATGAAAGGACCAGCTGGCATAAATGGCCATTATTTAACAAGCCTCCAGACTCTCAGAACCCAGAAGTGATGATGAGCTACAAATCTCTAGGATGTATTTACCATATCTTCCTAAAGTGGTTTCTTCCTAATGGGAAACAGCTTCTACTTTTGCAGCTGAAGTCCAAGACAATTCAACACAACTTCTCAGTGTAGCAATTCCTGCAGCGGAAAAGGAAATGCACCCCAGTTGCTGCAATTCTTTTATACAGTTCCAGAACAAGAATTTTTTTGTTTCTTTAGTGAGATTGGTGAATAATTATTATCAGGGAGTAAACTGATTCAGAAGATTTCACTGCTTTTACTGTGCCAAATCTTGAGGATGTTGTGCACAGAAATTGCCTTTATTTTTATCTTTATCAAAAAATGCCTTTATTTCTCTTTCTGGAATCTGATAAAGAAAGAGTTGCTTTGGAGAAAGATCTTTAAGTGAAATAGAGAGTTCTTGCATTTATTCCATCAAATGATACCCAGGGCTGTGGCCATCTCCTGCCTTTCGCTGTACAGCCTTCTCTCTGGCAATCAGCAACTTCCCTGCCTTCTTATCAGAATAACAGTGTTGGAAGCAGTGGTGGGATTCAATAGTTTTACCACCGGTTCGGTGGGTGTGGCTTGGTGGTGCTTTGCATGTGCACACACTTTGTGTGTGCACGTGCATGCCAAACGCACACTTTGCACAGGCCCAGGGGTGTTTGCCCAGGTGCATGAGGCTTCTAACTCACCTCCTGCAAGCCTGCATGATCCCACAGCAGCTGCCACGCTGCACTCTGCTGTGCCATGCTGAGCAGCTGCACTTCAAATTCAGAGGATAAAGGTGAGTATGAGAGCCCGGTGGGTGGATGGGCCCAACAGCAGAGCAGCAGAGAGAACTGGTTCGGCTCCGCCTGCTCATCGATGCTACCGCCTCTGCAGAACTGGGCCGAACTGGTAGAATACCACCACTGGCTGGAAGGGTCCTTGGAGGTCTTCTAATCCAACTCCCTGCTCAAGCAGGAGACCCTATACCATTTTGAATAATGGTTGTCCAGTCCTTCTTAAAACCTCCAACATTGGAGCACCCACAACTTCTGAAGGCAAGTTTTTCCACTGGTTGATTGTTCTCACTGTCAGGATGTATCTCCTTAGTTCTAGGTTGAGTTTCTCTTTGTTCAATTTCCATCCATCGCTTTTTGTTTTGCCTTTGGAAAAGAGGTTGACTCCTCTTTGTGTGGCAGCCCCTCAAATACTGAAGACTGCTATCATGTCACCCCTAGTTCTTCTTTTCACTAGACTAGCCATACCCAATTCCTGAAAACGTTCTTCATATGTTTTAGCTTTTAGCCCCCCCCCCAATCATTTTGGTTCCTCTTTTCTGCAGTCTTTCCAGAATCTCAACAGCATTTTATATTGTGGTGACCAAAATTGGATGCAGAATTCCAAGTGTGGTCTTACCAAGACATTATAAAGCGGTAGTATCACTTCTCATGATCTTGATTCTATCCTCTGTTAACATATCCTAGGTGTCAGCATTCCAGAAAACCTCCACTCCAACAAATAACTCCAAACGGGCATCTTCTCAAAGGTTCCTTTTATTTGGATAGTAACTGGCCCAAATCTGAAAGTTCTGAAACTTACTTACAATAAGTAAAAACTCCCCTACACCCATCCTCACATCACATGGCCCATCACCATCCGTCCCAACTGGAGGCTGCTTGCTTACGCACAGAATAACATGTCCTTGAATTAGAAAAAGAATGTTATTATGTCTAACTACATACACTCCAAGAAATCCCCCCTTCCCACTTTCCAAGGTCAAAATGTGGCAGAGGCATGGCAGCATCCATCGCGTCCAACAGGGCTTCCAAAGCTGACACTAGGATTGTTTTGCCTTTTTTGACAGCTGTCACCCACTGCTAGATCAAGTTTAAGTGATTGTCCACTAGGACTCCAATGTTCCTCTCACAATTCCTGTTTTTGAGCCAGGTTTCACCTAATCTGTACTTATACCTTTGGTTTTTCCTACCTAAGTGTAAGACCTTGCATTTCTCCATATGAAATTTCACATTGTTGGATAGGACCCATTGTTCAAGTCTCTCAAGAATCTTTCTGGACCCTGAGCTTGTCTTCTGGGGTGTTGGCTATTCGTGCCAGCTTAGTGTCATCTGCAATTTGATGAGTTCCCTTCATGGTTACCTGAACTCCAAGAATGGTCTAACTAAAATGGGCAGTTAAGAGAAGTAGATTTACCAGCAATCTTATCTCAGGACATTTTCAAGTAGCTCTGAGTAGCTCTTGAAAGAAAGGAAATAGTTTTTGATGGCTACTGAGGAGTCAGCTACTTGGCAATGTGGAAGGGTATGCTTTGGTGTGACAGATGCCTCTGAATGGCTACTGCCACCAGGTGATGATTGAGATGGAGAGTGGCACAGAGAAAAATGGGCTCTGAAGGGCTTATTTGAAAACGGAGACTATGAAGCAGTTTTAAATGGCCCATGGAGCATAATAGAAGCCAGAGAGAGAATACATGGAAATGAACTCGAAGGTATCTAAGTACTCAGCTGCTCTTATGTGTCCAAATATTTATGCTTCTCAAAAGAGATACTCAAGCAAAAAAAAAAATTTTTCATTTAAAAAGCTGCCATTCTGTTCTCCCAAAGCCATAAACAGCAAACATGTGAATTGCTGTGCAAAAAGTAGCAATAAACGCAACAGCAGTGCAATTGTGCCTTTCAACATCTCTGCTGAATTCTGGGCAGAGAAACTGGATAAAAGATTTATCTGAATCCCTCCAGGGGTAACAAAGAAATGTCTGCAACCATTTTCCAGGGACAGGACCAATCTGTTGCAACTATGATGTGACACAAGACTGAGGGGATGAGATTCTACCTGACGCTCCTCCCAGGGTTGCATGGA
>CM019165.1:13033863-13048567 GCA_009733165.1 Naja naja
GAGAAAGCAGTTGAAATCCTAGCTTTATAAATAGAGGAATTAAGTTCAAGATCAAGAGATCTCATTATTCCCCTTAGTCTAAACTGGTCACCTAAATTGTTAATCCATTTCTGGCACCACCTTTTAGGAGGAATATTGACAAGCTGCAGCATATCCAGAGGAGGCTAAGAGAATAAGACACTTCAGTGGAAAAAAACACACTAGAAACAGTTGGAGAGATTTGGTATGCTTATCCTGGGGAACAAAAGATTGCAGGAAAACATGTTAGCTTTGAAAGGTGTCATGTAGAAATGTGTCACATTAGTACAGTAGTCATTGAGAAACGTGTCATAACAATATTTGATGGGTAATATGTAGAACTGCTCAGAAGCAAAGAAACAAAAGGTTCAAATTACAAGGAAGAACAATGGAGTTGGACATCAAAAATGTTTTCTTACTTTAAGACTGCTCAACAGTTGAATATAATGTCATGGGTGTCGATGGACTCACCTTTGGAGGTGTTTAACAAGCTGGATGGCCACTTGTTGAGGATGCTGTAAGGGGGGATTGCTGCACGGCATATGGGAGAGACCAGGGATGTTGTGGTGGCCTCACAATCAGGAGGCTGTGAGTTTGATTCTAGAGGCAGATATTTCTCTCTCTGGGCAGAATGAGAATATATCTGCTGAATAAAACTCTGTTGGTGACAGGAAGGGCAACCGGCCAGTAAACACTCAGCTCCATTCAGTTGCCCAGACTCCACTCTGCAAGGGATTATAGGGTCATGAAAAGATTATGATGATGATGATATGGGATAGACAAGGGGTCCCCAACCTCTGGGCTGCAGCCCACTAGCGGGACTGGGCTGTGTAAATGGTAGATGAGCAGTGTGCACAGCTCCACTCACACAAGCCCCAGGTGCTTGCTCCCGTACTCAGCTCCACTTGAGTGAGTGGTGGGTGCTTGCACTTGTGCATACAGCTTCCCAAGTGCCTACTGCACGTGTGAGTGGAGCTGCATGCATGAGTGGCAGACACTTGCGCTTGCAAAATGGAGCAGTGGGCACACACGTTTGCATCTTTCACTCTCATGGAGCTATCCCCCTTCCACTCCCTGAGCTGGGCTGCCAAGCTGGAAAGCTTGAAAGCTGCTGAGACAGACAGTATCAACTAAAGTGGCCAACATTGAGAAATATTGGACTAGATATACTGGATTAGATTAACTTTTAACACATCTTACAGAAAATAGCAATAGCACTTAGACATATATACCGCTTCACCGTGCTTTTACAGCCCTCTCTAAGCGGTTTCCAGAGTCAGCCTGTTGCCCCCAAAAATCTGGGTCCTCATTTTACCCACCTCAAAAGGAGGGAAGGCTGACTCAACCTGAGCCAGTCAGAATCGAACTCCTGGAAGTGGTCAGAATTAGCCTGCAATACTGCATTCTAACCACTGTGCACTGAAGGAAGAAAGGAAGGAAGGAAGGAAGGAAGGAAGATAGCAATAGCACTTAGATGTATATACCGCTTCACAGTGCTTTACAGCCCTCTCTAAGCAGTTTTCAGAGTCAGCTTCTTGCCCCCAACAATCTGCGTCCTCATTTTACCCACCTCGGAAGGATGGAAGCAGGGGTGGGATCCGACAGGGTTAACTACTGGTTCATGGTGATTTACGATGTGCTTCTCTGCATGCTGCGAGCGCGCCTGTAAATCTTCGTCAGCAGCATTTGAAACAACATTTTGTTCCTGTTTTTCCACCACAGCTGTGCCTTGCACAGCAGCTGAAGTTGAAAAAGAAGGAAATAAAGATCAGGTAAGAACCGGGTGGGGTGGGCCAAAACAGCAGCAGACATAGAACTGGTTCTACGTCTGCTGCTCTTCAGAACTACCGGTTCTACAGAGCTGGACAGAACAGGTAGAAACCCACCCCTGGATGGAAGGCTCAGTCTACCTTGAGCCTGGTGGGATTTGGACTGCCAAATTGCAGGCAGCCAGCAGTCAGCAGTAGTAGCCTGCAGTACTGCACGTTAGACTTAGACACTGTGCATTCAACATTTAAACTAATTGAAATGACAGAACACTTAATATAACTGAGTAATTATACAGAAATTGCCAAGGAATCTTCCTGGTTATTGGTAATTCAGGAAATCTATACTTTGAACTGTTGAAGACTTAAAGTGGGTTCTGTATTGGGACAGAAGTTCTTTCTCCGTTGTTTATCTCCAATTCTACTTTCTTGGGATGCAGCTAGAACCATCCAGTGCCACAACAGTCATTGGTTACATGGACTGGAAACAGTGGGAGTTGGGGGATTCACCATTCTGGTGGCACATGCTGATTTTTAACAAGTTCGTTGATGCCTAGAACTAGTCAAGAGGCAGGTCCTAAACACAGCTTGTGGACAAGCAAAGAAATCAATCAGAATAAGAAGGTCTGCATAGACACAACTTTGAGCCTTGGTGGTGCAGTGGTTTAGAGTGCAGGCTACTTCTGCTGACTGCCGGCTGACTGCAATTTGGCAGTTGGAATATCACCAGGCTCAAGGTTGACTCAGCCTCCCTTCTTTCCTTCCTTCCTTCCTTCCATGATGTGCAGTGGTTAGAAAAGAGCCTTGGTGGTGCAGGCTGCTAAATGCCTAGCACTTAAGTTCCAGCTGCCTGCAATTAGTGCAGGCTCGAATCCCACCAGGCTCAAGGTTGACTCAGCCTTCCGTCCTCTCGGGGTAGGTAAATTGAGGACCCAAGATTGTTGGGGGCAATAAGCTGACTTTGTAAAAATGCCGCTTAGTAATAAGCAGGCATATACAATGGAATGAAGGCTATTGTTGAGTGCATTGGGTTGCGCTCCAAAAATTGTAAGCCGCCCTGAGTCTCCAGAGAAGGGCGGCATATAAATATGAATTAAAAAAAAAAAAAGAATGCAGTATTGCAGGCAAACTTTGCCCACTGCCAACAGCTTGATCTTGACCGGCTCAAGGTTGACTCAGCCATCCATCCTTTCTTGGGGCCAATGCTCAAATTAAGCATGTTGTAAAGATGGCTCAATCAGATCTGCACTTGATCAGAAATTGTTGACCATTTGATGTTTATGGTCTCAATGAGACCTGTAGGAGAGCATATCTGCATTATTTCCAAACCCAGGGAGTGAGGGACAACTGCATACTGCTTTCACTGTCTGTACTTGTAATTGCCAGTAAATTAGCACACCACAATTAAGGCTGCCAATAAAGCATAAAAGTTCATGCGATGCAAACTCAGCATGGTAAAGATAATGGTTCACAGAAGAACACCAGCCACAAGCACTGTTTTGATCAGACTCAGAGAGATTTAAGTCAGCAAGAATTAACCCTGGAGTTTATCAATTTAAAGTCCCCCCCCTCCGCTTTACTCTCTGGCACGCTAAGACCATTTCCTTAAGGAGGACAGAAAAAAAATAACTAGGAGAGGAAATGAATGACTGTGTGCCTGGAGGAAACATTGTTAAAAATAAAAACGCCTAAGTGATTTTGGCACTGCTTCGAAGAAATGTGTGTTTCGCCTAAATTTGACGTTGTTTGCTTGGGATGCTTTCCTGCCAATAACTCTTTGCAATTTAGGCAGGGACGTGACACTTGTCTGAATGTTTAATTTGCAAGCTGACATTCCACACAGCAACTATCAATGAATTCACCCCTGATTCAAGAGCAGAATACCAGGAATCCTTGGGAAAATTACTATGTGATAGTGGGCTGAGCACAACTGGATATCTAAAAACCATGTAGCCTTCCTCTGAAGGCCCTCTCCATAGGATTGTGCTCTGAATTTTATTAATGGGTAATTCTGCTCTCTTTTCTCCCCACAACTAAACCTCCACAGTCCCCCTTCCCCCAATCTAACAAAGGAGATGGAGGACAGCAACAGCAACAACAATAATAGCAATAGCCCTTAGACTTACATACGGCTTCACAGTGCTTTACAGCCCTCTTTAAGCGGTTTACAAAGTCAGCCTCTTGCCCCCAACAATCTGGGTCCTCATTTTTACCCACCTCGGAAGGATGGAAGGCTGAATCACCCTTGAGCTGGTCAGGATTGAACTCCTGGCAATGGGCAGAGTTAGCCTGCAATATTGCATTCTAACCACTGTGCACCATGGATGGAAGGAAGGAAGGAAGGAAGGAAGGAAGGAAGGAAGGAAGGAAGGAAGGAAGGAAGATAGCAATAGCACTTAGACTTATATACCGCTTTACAGCCCCTCTCTAAGCAGTTTGCAGAGTCAGCCTCTTGCCCCCAACAATCCGGGTCCTCATTTTTACCCACCTCGGAAGGATGGAAGGCTGAGTCACCCTTGAGCTGGTCAGGATTGAACTCCTGGCAATGGGCAGAGTTAGCCTGCAATATTGCATTCTAACCACTGGGTACCATGGAAGGAAGGAAGGAAGGAAGGAAGGAAGGAAGGAAGGAAGGAAGGAAGGAAGGAAGGAAGGAAGGAAGATAGCAATAGCACTTAGACTTATATACTGCTTCACAGTGCTTTTACAGCCCTCTCTAAGCAGTTTACAGAGTCAGCCTCTTGCCCCCAACAATCCGGGTCCTCATTTTACCCACCTCAGAAGGAGGGAAGGCTGAGTCAACCTTGAGCCAGTCAGGATTGAACTCCTGGCAGTGGGCAGAGTTTGCCTGCAATACTGCATTCCAACCACTGCGCACCATGGAAGGAAGGAAGGAAGAATGGAAGGAAGGAAATGAAGAGCAATAGCACTTAAACTTATATATTGCTTCACAATGCTTTACAGTCTGCAGTACTGCACTCTAACCACCATGGATGATGATGATGATATGAATATGAATATGAATATAAATATGAATACTATGAATACTATGAATAGAGTGTGGATTGTTGACATTGCCATACCTGGTTATAGCAGAATCAACGAGAAACAACTTGAAAATATCAGGACTTGAGAATCGAACTGCAGAGACTCTGGCATAAACCAGTGCAGGTGGTTCCAGTGGTACTCGGCACACTGGGTGCTGTGCCTAAAGACCTAGGCAAGCACCTGAAAACAATTGGCACTGACAAAAGCACCATTGGTCAGCTGCAGAAGGCCACCTTACTGGGATCTGCCTGCATAATCCACCAATACACCACGCAGTCCTAAATGCTTGGGAAGTGTTTGACTAGTGATTTGTGATCCAAAACCCAGCATAGTTATCTCGTTTGCTGTGTACACTGTCATTTTTGTTTTTAATATGAACACTAATACTAATGAGATGAACATCTTGTGGGACTTTCAAATACAGACGGATCATCTAGAACACAACATGCCAGTTATCACAGTCAAAAACCGAAGCAAACAATTTATTGATATCGCTGTACCAAGGGACGCCAGAGTCAAAAAAAGAACTGGAAAAAAATCACGAAATATCATGACCTGGCCATCGAAACTACGCAGTTATGGATGAAACATGTGACAGTGATACCCATTGTCATCAGAGCACTTGACACCATGTCCAAGAATTTTATAAAATACATGAAGAAGTTGCAGCTTCCTGCAATGACACCAGCAGAACTGCAAAAAACTGCACTACTGAGAACATCGTACATCTTAAGAAGATACTTGGTTGATACCTAGGATGCTGGCAGCAACCCATATCAACCATTAGCACCAATCAATGGTATTTGTGATGCATTTTTGAATGTTCAGTTGACTGAGTTTCATGTTTGATGAATAAAAGAGATACATTAATAATAATATATTATATTAGTAAATAATAATAATACATTGGAAGATCTGCAAGAAATATCATTTGCCTGTAAGCAAGATGTCAGTGTTTCAGAAAAATTGGACTCCAACAGATAACTCCGAACCAGACATGGTCTCAAAGTTCCCTTTTATTTGAGTAGTAAACTGGCACATCTGGGGAATCCCAAATCTGAAAGTTCCGGGTTTCCTTGCAATACGTAAAAAATTACAAATCCACCTCCTGCACCCATCATTGCATCACATGCCCCAATCTCCATCTGTCCCAACTTGAGACGTCCTCTCACCCAGGTGCAGAAACAACATGACCTTGACTTAGAAGAAGAATGCTATTATGTCTAACCACATACGCTCCATAATATCCCCCCTCCCATCTTCCCAGGCTCAAGAATGTGGCAGCGTGGAAGCGTCTGGTGCTAATATGGCTTCCAAAGCTGACACAAGATCTGGTGGGACTATAAAATAAGAGCCTTGGTGGTGCAGGCTGTTAAATGCCTAGCACTTAACACCAGCTGCCTGCAATTAGTGCAGGCTCGAATCCCACCAGGCTCAAGGTTGACTCAGCCTCTCGGGGTAGGTAAATTGAGGACCCAAGATTGTTGGGGGTAATAAGCTGACTTTGTAAAAATGCCACTTAGTAATAAGCAGGCATATACAATGGAATGAAGGCTATTGCTGAGTGCATTGGGTTGCACTCCAAAAATTGTAAGCCGCCCTGAGTCTCCAGGAAAGGCATATAAATATGAATTTAAAAAAAAATAGAAAAAGTCATAGAAAATGAAAATGTTAAATTGCTCTGGGACTTCAGAATCCAGACAGACAGGCACCTGCCACATAACACCCCGGACTTAACAGTTGTTGATAAGAAAGACCAAAAAGTCTGGATACTGGATGTGGCAGTGCCTGGAGACAGCAGAATAGAAGAGAAAGAACTGGAGAAGATAAAAAAATACAAAGACCTATAAATAGAAATAGAACAACTATGGCAAAGGCAAGCAAGGGTAGTACCAATAGTACTAGGCACCTTGGGTGCAGTCCCAAAACAACTGAAGGACCACTTGAACACCATAGGCATTGACAAATTTGCTATTAGTCAATTGCAGAAGGCAGCTTTACTTGGAACAGCTTCCATCCTGTGGCGAGATCTGTAACACCATCAAACATCCAGATTTGCCTATCCCAGGTCCTGGGTAAGGACTCAATAGGTAGACAAAAATGCCAAACCCAGTCTGAACATCTGGCTGACTGTGCGATGAATAATAATATGAATATGAATAGAAGGCTGAAAAATATTACCTCTCTCTGTTCACTGGGAAAATGTGAAAAACAATCCTTAAAGGCTTGCACCCATTACTTGTGGAAAAACACATTAATGTCTTTACGCCTTTGGACAGAAAAGATATTAGTGTAATTTAAGCCACTCATCAGTTCACTTCCATTCCTGAAACCCAGGATTGCTAATTCTTGGAGTAATTGCTGCTGTATCATAAACCCTAGATACCAATCAGGCCAATAAATAGGCTTCCCAAACCAGCATTAAGGGATTGGATTCCTTTATCTCGCAGAGATTAAAAAAAACTCTTTACAGTCAAGCAACTAACATTCATGTATCACGTCTTTGGCTCCTTGGCAGATTTCAGAGTTGGGTGCAAGTTGTGTGACACATCCCAGGATTTGCAAGGACGTCATTTCAACAGGTATTAGATTAATCACTGGTGGACAAGCCTTTTGGAAACCTTTCTCATGAAATGCTGGATGAATTTTCAGAAACCAGCAGGAAAGAAAAGGTACAGGTTGTGTTTTGACAAGCTCCCAATCCTCAATATTGGTGTAACTTCTATTGCATGCAATCCATGTGGAACAAGGCAAAGATTGATAGATCAGAATGGTAGACAGATGAAAGAACAAACATGTGAAATCCTGAGTCCTTCCATGAGAGACTAAGGAGTTGGTCCTGTTTAGGGGGGGAGGTAAGTATGATAGAACTCTAAATATTTAAAGGATGCCCCAGAAACGAATGTCAAGAGTTGCTCCTTCTTTTCTAGGGCATAGGATATGGAATAAGAAACTATGTTGAGATTCTGATCAAAAGTAAAAAATTTCCTAAAGTAACTGTTGTGGTTCGCCGGCAGCTGGTGAAGATGGCAGCAGAGTCCGACAGTGGGGAAGAACGGGGACCAGTCCGAGTCTGGAGAGGACTCGGACGAGGGTCCTGTGTCCGATGCAGAGAT
Organism: Naja naja; assembly: GCA_009733165.1. Taxonomy (NCBI): domain Eukaryota; kingdom Metazoa; phylum Chordata; class Lepidosauria; order Squamata; family Elapidae; genus Naja; species Naja naja. Next base: position 13,041,812 of record CM019165.1, read on the forward strand.
GGGTCCAGGACCATCTGGGAGTGGGGTGCTGCCTTCAGAGCCTCTGGAGTCTGGCAGCAGCGAGGCAGAGGAACAAGGGGAGCCTGTTCCCAGTGCACAGAGCTGCCAGAAGGCAAGAGCAGCTGAGACAAAAGGGGAGACTCGCGAGTAAGGCTTGATGGTGATTGCCCCCCCCCATAAGGGATAAAAGTCAGACCTCAGTGATAAAATCTTTGCAGGAAGCAAAGTAGTTCAATAGAATCTGAGTCCTCCTTGAAGCTCTGTGAACTCTGGTTGGTTTTTTCTGGTACTTCAGTTGGTTTCTGTTATACATATTGGTTTACAATATGTAAACTTATTCCTAAATTTACCCAATCCAAATAATTATAAAATATTAAAATATCCCGAAATTAAAATCCCCAACCCCGCTCAATCCAGGCCGGCTTGTGAAAACAGCCAGGTCTTTCGATCACGACGGAAAGAGCACAGGTCAGGGGCCAGATGTAGCTCCAGGGGTAGCTGGTTCCAAAGGGTGGGCCCCCAGAGAAGGCCCTCCCGGGGACCACCAACCGACATTGTCTGGCCGACGGCACCCCCAGGAGGGCCTGCCTGTGGGAGCGTACTGGGTGATTGGACCTCGATGCTGGTAGGAGGCGCTCCTGCAAGTATTGAACTTGAGCACTGCATGAATTGATGTCTACGGCTGTGACACCAAAAATTAAAATGAAACCTTATAACGCTGTATGCATTCAGCAGCCAAAGCTTTTCACAGGCTCTTCAAGGCAGCTATAATTTGTTTCCCTAACTTGGTGACCCCGAATTGCACTTCCATTAAGAGCTCCTGGCCATGCATTGTGCATGCTCAGAGGTTTCTCTGAGTTGCTGACTGGGAGATTCTTCCAGCTACCACAACTACTGGAGGAAGCCTCAAAGTGAAATAAAATGAAGTGATGTGCTCTAAGAAAAGAATCTGCATTTGTTCTTTTGACATCATCCAGGTGATGGGGGTGGCAGACATTCTCTCCTCCTCGTTGTTTATTTTGACATAACAATTTTGGAGGAGGCTAGAAGATGCCAGAAGTCACCGTGGGTATCCAGCCTTGAAGATCTGCGTGCAGTGAATGGATGCTTCCTATTTCAGTGAATCCACTTGGCCATAACTGATATGATCATGGGAATTCTCTCCTCCTCCTCCTCTCCACAAATCCCACTCCCTTCTAGCACTGATGATGTGACATAGCTGGGTCATGAAACGTCTGCAAGAAAACCACCAAGTTAGGGAGCACCAAGGACCTCACAGTCCTCCTCCTCCTCCTCCCCTCCTCCTCTTTCTGCTTCTCCTCCTCCTCCCCTCTTCCTCCTCCTCCTTTCCTCCTCCTCCTCCTCCTCCTCCTCCTCCTCCTCCTCCTCCTCCTCCTCCTCCTCTTTCTGCTCCTTCTCCTCCTTCTCCTCCAGTATGAAGTGTGTCTATGGGGGTCATTTTTACAAATCAAAGTTCTGATCCTCTGAGTTTTGTGTGAAAATGCAACACCGCAGTGTATTCTATGCTTGTTTACTCTCCGCTTTAATCACAATAGTAGCTGGAACATACCTTGGAGGTCTTCTACCTAGTCCAACCCTCTGCTAAGCAGGAGACCCTATGCCATTCCAGACAAGTGGTGTCCAGTCTTTTCTTTAAAATCTCTAGGGATGGAGCACCCACAACTTCTGAAGACAAAATGTCCCACTGGTTAGAAAAGAATGGAGCTGGAAGGGACCTTGGAGGTCTTCTAGTCCAGCCCCCTGCTCAAGCAGGAGATCCCATACCATTTCAGACAAGTGGCTGTCCAGTCTCTTCTTAAAAACCTCCAATGATGGAGCACCCATGATTTCTGGAGGCCAGCTGTTCCGCTGGTTAATTGTCCTCATTGTTAGGAAGTTTCTTAGTTTCCAACTATTGTTTCTTGTCTTGCCTTCATGTGCTTTGGAGAATAATTTGACCCAGTTTGTATTCTTCTTTCTTTATTTTTAGTCCGTTTCTAATGCTGTTAAGTTTGCATGAAGAGACAGACGCGGAGTGCTTCAAGCTCTTTGTTTATTAGTGACTACAGCTCAGAACGGACCCGCTTTGGCTGGGCTGCGGCTGCTACTTATAGCCAGCAGCCGCAGTTGCCAGCCAATCAGAGTGCAGGGTTTTCCCGCACTTTTTAAACCAATCATTTCTTACATTTTACAAGAACAGTTCAAACTAAACCAATGACTTTAAACCTGCATACATAACAAATGCGTTTCGCTGTATCTTCTTTTTCTTATTTTTATTCGCCATATAGTTTATCGCTACTGCTCTCATAACTGCTTTAGCTGTATCCCAGGTGTTTTGTAAGGATGTATCTTCTTTATTTTCTTCAAAGAAGAGTTTCATTTCCTTTTCCAATTTAATTTTAAATTCCTCCTCTTTTAATATCATTCTTTGTAGGGTCCATCTAAGGGTTTTGGGTCGGCCTTTCGAGCTAAACCTAATGTAACTATGATCTGCCCACAAGCTCGGTTCAATTTCTATTTCCATTATTTCAGAGATGAGCCTCTTAGGCATCCATACCATATCCTGTCTTGACCAGGACTGATGTGTGTTTGAGTAAAACATGAATTGTTTCTTGTTTGGGTGATGTTCTCTCCATGCATCATAGATTTTAGCCTCATTTGTCAAATCATGGAAATTTTTTGGTATTACCTTTCTTCTTGTTATTTTCTTATTTTCACCTTTATAATCCTTCATTTTATCTATAATTGCATTGAAAGATTTTGGATATGGTATAAATTTGGAAGATTGGCAAATGTTATGGGACAGGAATAGGAAAATTACCCTGGCAGCATCATATAAAGAAAATTTACTAAAAATGTTTTATCGATGGCACATCTCTGCATCAAAATTAGTAAAAATGTATCCGAAATTATCTCCTAAATGCTGGAAATGCAATAAAGAAATTGGAGCATATTACCATGTATGGTGGAAATGTGAAAAAGTCCAAATATATTGACTGAAAATCAGAAACTGGTTAGAAGAGATGTGTAAAATTTCAGACCTGAAATTTTCTTATTAGGAATCAATGTGGGGAAATATAATAAAGTGATAATATATTTAATAATCCATGTCACCACTGCTGCAAGAATAGCTTTTGCCCAGAGATGGAAAGGAAATGATATGCCAGAAGAGATGGAAATAATTAGAAAAATTTGGTCGTGCGCTGAAATGGATAGAATCACTCAAGAATTAAAAGATAAGATTGAATCTGATTATTACAGAATTTGGGAGTTTTACCAACTGGTTTAAAAAAAAAGAAAGGAGTAACTCTAGCAAAGATGATTAATATTTATGTACATATGTAAATTTGTATTTTTTGTTATGTATGTATCACGTTCATTGTTTTAATGTTTTTTTCTGTTTATTGTTCATTAATAAAATTCTTTTAAAAAAAGAATAATTTGACCCCCTCTTCTTTGTGGCAGCCTCTCAAATGCTGGAATACTGCTATCATGTGCCCCTAATTCTTTTTTCCTTAGATTAGCAAAACCCAAATCCTGCAACCATTACACACTACACTTGATCTTAGCCAAAAGGCCGAGAGGCGATATCCTGCAACCATTCCCAGTATGTTTTAGTCTCCAGGCCTTTCATCATCTTAGTTGCTCTTCTCTGAACTTTTTCCAAAGTCTTAACATTTTTTTGGTAGTATGGTGACCAAAATTGGTTGCAGTATTCTAGGTGTGGTCTTACTTGTGTGGTTAATTGTTTTCACTGTCAGGAAGTTTCTCCTTCATACCAGATTGCTTCTCTCCTTGATTAGTTTCCATCCATCGTTTCTTGTCTTGCCCTCTGGTGCTTAAAATAAGTTGACTCCATCTTCTTTCGGGCAGCCCCTTCTCTTTTTTACCAATGATGCCATTTCATTTTCCAATATTTCTCCACAGCGTGGTTGCATTTTCCAGGACTCTTCAGTTAACAATCAACCTGAAGTCCTGTTAAGAACACACAGTTACTGCTTACTTTTCCTGACTCTTCCCCACTCCCATTTCAACCCAATCAAGCAAAGTTGTTCTTTGATTGATTTTAGCACTGAGTAATTAGCCTTTTAAAAGCCCAAGGTATATATGTTTCTTAGATTTGTCTGCTGTCTTAGATTTGCACAAAATGAATGTGTAGCCATTAAGATTACTGGCAACCCAGCAATCACTAATGATTCACTGATCAATTCATCTTTACCTGTCAGGTTGAAAACAGAATTACACTTCACAGAGGAAAGCAATATTTTGGGCAAAGGGGAGGAACAATGATCTCACCTCTCTTACAAACTCCTACTAATTGTCAGATTTTGCCAAAAGGGAAAATTTCAAAGTGAAATCTGACAACCCAGCACCCTTCAGGATATCTGAGAAGGAGAAGCCACGTTCTGAGTGATTGTGCTTTCAGATCAGCTACCCAGAAATCTACAATTCACCCTGCTTTCCCTCTGAGTTCTGGGCCACTTGAAGCTCCCAATGGTCTTAAGAGCTACCCTATGCAGAATACATTGCAATAAGAGCTGTGGTGGTGCAGTGGTTAGAATGCAGGATTGCAGGTTAATTCTGCCAACTGCCAGCAGTTTGATTCTGACTGGCTCAGGGTTGACTTGGCCTTTCATCCTTCGAGGTGGGTAAAATGAGGACCCAGACTGCTGGGGGCAAGAGGCTGACTCTGCAAACTGCTTAGAGAAGGCTGGAAAGCACTGGAAAGCGGTATATAAGTCTAAATGCTATTACTGTTGCCCTTCCTTCCTTCCTTCCTTCCTTCCTTCCTTCCTTCCTTCCTTCCTTCCTTCCTTCCTCCCCTCCCTCCCTCCCTCCCTCCCTCCTCCCCCTCCCTCCTTCCTTCCTTCCTTCCTTCCTTCCTTCCTTCCTTCCTTCCTTCCTTTTCCTTCCCTGGTGCGCAGTGGTTAGAATGCAGTATTTCAGGCAAACTCTGCCCACTGCCAGGAGTTTGATCCTCACCGGCTCAAGGTTGATTCAACCTTCCATCCTTCCAAAGTCAGTAAAAATTACTCCAGTGGGAGCTTCTTGGTAATCGGTGGTTAATTTCATCCTAAGCCTTGATGGCCATCATGGAATGAAAAGACAAAGGAGGAAGTCAGGGAGTAAATAGGAGGGGGGAGGGAGGGAGGAGGAGGGAGGAGAAAGGCTCTAATTAACTAGTAAAAGTAATTGGTTCTCGTTTCCTTCTCAGGCAGCTCAACAGCTCTTTGTCAAGAAACAACAAAAATACCATGGAGATGTGTAAGTAATTGTAAGCATTACATGAAAGCACTTTGACTAAAAATCACATCCAATTGCCACTTTGCTCGCTGGTCACTCCCATTGAGTTAATATAATTGTTTGGATCAGCCTGGGATTTCTGCAGACAACGTAGAAACATTTCATAGACTCATAGAACTGGAAGGAGGCAGAGATATAAGAATAGATAAGTCTCTCTGTGTGTGTGTGATTATAGGAAGAATACGTGCGTAATGTTATAAGGTTATAAGGGTGGGAAAATATTGCATTCCTAGTGTTTGTTGCAAGGAAACTTGTTTCTTTTGTCTTTCCTTTTCTTTTTGCACTTTGACTTCTTTTCTACATTCTTTTTTCTTCCTGATTTCAGTTTGATTCTTTTAATATCATTAAACTCTTCAATCACAAGTTGTTGTTGTTGTTTTTTAAATCTGACACTAGATGCTGTATCTGTCGTTAGTTTGATCTTTTTCATATTTAATTTTTCATTCCATTTTTTTCACTGTGCCTCTTGACTTTTCTTATTAGAGTTTGCAGATCTGTTGCCTTTTCCTGTACCAGCACAGAAGGTCTCCAGCCTAGTGCAGGTTAATGCAGTTTCTTCCTTCAGTTTTAAAACCATGCTCCTCTTCTTCCAGTCCAGATTCTTTTAATATATATTCAGCATGCAGGCAGAAATAATGAGGTTTGAGTGTACAACCTTGTCATTCTCTTTTGCTAACTGGAACCGGTCTTTTCTGCCACGTTCTGTCTCTTCTGTAGGTTCCTGACTATTCTCAGATCCAGAGGGTAATCCAAGGAACCTTCGCCATATACTTTAAAACCAATTTTAGCCATGGTGGTGCAGTGCAGTGGTGGGATTCACAATTTTTTTTACTACCAGTTCTGTGGGCGTGGTGTGGCTGGCATGGCTTGGTGGGTGTGACAGGGGATGGTTACTGCAAAATCTCCATTCCCTCCCCACCCCACTAATCTGCTTTCCAGCTCCGTTCGCCTGTGCAGGGCAACCAAAGGAGACCCAGCCGAGCAGCTGGGACTCAGGAGGCAAAGAATAGATGGGGACGGGGCCAGTCAGAGGTGGCATTTGCCGGTTCTGTGAACTACTCAAAATTTCCACTACCGGTTCTCCAGAATTGGTCAGAACCTGCTGAATACCACCTCTGGCGCAGTGGTTAGAATGCAGTATTGCAGGCTGACTCTGCCCACTGCCAGGAGTTCGATCCTGGCCAACTCATGGTTGACTCCTTCTGAGGTCGGTAAAATTAGGATCCAGATTGTTGGAGGCAAGAGGCTGATTTTGTAAACCCGCTTAGATAAGGCTGTATGGCACTGTCAAGTGGTATGTATGTCCTTTACTATTGTTAATCCCTCTATCTATCTATCATCTCTCTCTCTCTCTCCCTCCTTCTCTCTCTCTCTCTCTCTCTCTCTAACAGAGACCTTAGCTATAGTTACTATAAGATATTTAGAAGGCTAATTTAAAGCATTTTGATTATC
>CM019165.1:13049567-13098576 GCA_009733165.1 Naja naja
AGAGCCCCACCTATTTAAAGAATACATTAGATAGGTTGGGGTTTGTATGGACTGAACCTAGTGGGAGGGGTGTTATGTATGTAGGTTTAAATGTTATTGGTTTATTTGAACTGGTCTTGTAAAATGTCAAATGGATTGTTTAAATAGTGCGGGAAGAAACCCTGCACTCCTCATTGGCTAGCAGCTACGGCTGCAGGCATAAGAAGCAGCCGTAGCCTCCCGGACGGGTCCATTCGAGCTGTTGTCACAATAAAGCCTTTGCCTGGAACTCCCTCCCCTCTGACTCTTCATGCAAACTTAACACTTCCTTCCTTCCTTCCTTCCTTCCTTCCTTCCTTTTCCTTCCATGGTGCGCAGTGGTTAGAATGCAGTATTTCAGGCAAACTCTGCCCACTGCCAGGAGTTTGATCCTCACCGGCTCAAGGTTGATTCAACCTTCCATCCTTCCAAAGTCAGTAAAAATTACTCCAGTGGGAGCTTCTTGGTAATTGGTGGTTAATTTCATCCTAAGCCTTGATGGCCATCATGGAATGAAAAGAAAAAGGAGGAAGTCAGGGGAGTAAATAGGAGAGAGGGGGGGGGGGAGGGAGGGAGGGAGGAGGGAGGGAGGGAGGGAGAGAGAAAGGCTCTAATTAACTAGTAAAAGTAATTGGTTCTCGTTTCCTTCTCAGGCAGCTCAACAGCTCTTTGTCAAGAAACAACAAAAATACCATGGAGATGTGTAAGTAATTGTAAGCATTACATGAAAGCACTTTGACTAAAAATCACATCCAATTGCCACTTTGCTCGCTGGTCACTCCCATTGAGTTAATATAATTGTTTGGATCAGCCTGGGATTTCTGCAGACAACGTAGAAACATTTCATAGACTCATAGAACTGGAAGGAGGCAGAGATATAAGAATAGATAAGTCTGTGTGTGTGTGATTATAGGAAGAATATGTGCATAACGTTATAAGGTTATAAGGGTGGGAAAATATTGCATTCCTAGCGTTTGTTGCAAGGAAACTTGTTTCTTTTGTCTTTCCTTTTCTTTTTGCACTTTGACTTCTTTTCTACATTCTTTTTTCTTCCTGATTTCAGTTTGATTCTTTTAATATCATTAAACTCTTCAATCACAAGTTGTTGTTGTTGTTTTTTTAAATCTGACACTAGATGCTGCATCTGTCGTTAGTTTGATCTTTTTCATATTTAATTTTTCATTCCATTTTTTTCACTGTGCCTCTTGACTTTTCTTATTAGAGTTTTCAGATCTGTTGCCTTTTCCTGTACCAGCACAGAAGGTCTCCAGCCTAGTGCAGGTTAATGCAGTTTCTTCCTTCAGTTTTAAAGCCACGCTCCTCTTCTTCCAGTCCAGATTCTTTTAATATATATTCAGCATGCAGGCAGAAATAATGAGGTTCGAGTGTACAACCTTGTCATTCTCTTTTGCTAACTGGAACCGGTCTTTCCTGCCACGTTCTGTCTCTTCTGTGGGTTCCTGACTATTCTCAGATCCAGAGGGTAATCCAAGGAACCTTCGCCATATACTTTAAAACCAATTTTACCCATGGTGGTGCAGTGCAGTGATGGGATTCACAATTTTTTTTACTACCAGTTCTGTGGGCGTGGTGTGGCTGGCATGGCTTGGTGGGTGTGACAGGGGATGGTTACTGCAAAATCTCCATTCCCTCCCCACCCCACTAATCTGCTTTCCAGCTCCGTTCGCCTGTGCAGGGCAATCAAAGGAGACCCAGCCGAGCAGCTGGGACTCAGGAGGCAAAGAATAGATGGGGACGGGGCCAGTCAGAGGTGGCATTTGCCGGTTCTGTGAACTACTCAAAATTTCCACTACTGGTTCTCCAGAATTGGTCAGAACCTGCTGAATACCACCTCTGGTGCAGTGGTTAGAATGCAGTATTGCAGGCTGACTCTGCCCACTGCCAGGAGTTCGATCCTGGCCAACTCATGGTTGACTCCTTCCGAGGTTGGTAAAATTAGGATCCAGATTGTTGGAGGCAAGAGGCTGATTTTGTAAACCCGCTTAGATAAGGCTGTATGGCACTGTCAAGTGGTATGTATGTCCTTTTACTATTGTTAATCCCTCTAGCTATCTATCATCTCTCTCTCTCTCTCTCTCTCTCTCTCTCTCTCTCTCTCTCTCTAACAGAGACCTTAGCTATAGTTACTATAAGATATTTAGAAGGCTAATTTAAAGCATTTTGATTATCACCCATGATTTCCATGCTTGTTGATATATTCATTTTTTCTTTTGATTTGTTCACTGCTTCTTTAATTATGCTGCTCTCATGCCATTTTCAGTGATAAGCACCCTACTTAGAATATGGGAGAAAATGATAATACTCCCATCCTGATTGGTAAATTGTTCTGTATAACTCAGTAAACTCCAAATCTTTTATCTAGCAATCTTTTTGTGATAAAGATTGATAAACCATGAAAAATGATAAATGTTGATAAATTAGAAACCAGAAGACAGTGAGTTCTAGTCCTATCTCAGTCATAAAGCCAGTTGGCTGACTTTGGACCAGTCACACTCTCTTAGACAGATCTATCTATCTATCTATCTATCTATCTATCTATCTATCTATCATCTACCTACCCACCAACCCACCCATCCACCTATCTCTATCATCTCTATCTCTATCTATATGTATCTCTATCATCTATCTCTATCTACCTATCATCTATATCTATTCTATCTATCTATCTATCTATCTATCTATCTATCTATCTATCTATCATCTCTATCATCTCTATCTCTATCATATCTATCTATCTATCTATCTATCTATCTATCTATCATCTACCTACCCCCACACCCATCCCTATCTATCTCTATCATCTCTATCTTCTATGTCTCTCTATCATCTATCTCTATCTACCTATCATCTATATCTATTCTCTATCTATCTATCTATCTATCTATCTATCTATCTATCTATCTATCATCTCTATCATATCTATCTATCTATCTATCTATCTATCATCTATCTATCTATCTCATCTATTATCTATCTATCATCTCTCTCTCTCCTCTCTCTCTCTATCACACCTCTTCTATCTATCTATATCATCTCTCTCTCTCTCAGTCTCTACACCTCTTCTATATCTAGTGGCGAATGGTTAGAATGCAATATTGCAGGCTGACTCTGCCCACTATTAGGGGCTCAATCCTGACCGACTCAAGGTTGACTCATCCTTCCGAGGTGGGTAAAATGACCCAGATCGTTGAGGGTGATATGCTGACTCTGTAAACCACTTAGAGAGGGCTGTAAATCACTGTGAAGTGGAATGTAAGTCTAAGTGCTATTGCTATTTATTAGGAGAGCTATAGCAACAACCGAGCCTGAACGTGCTTTCCTGTTTCCTTCCCTTTGTCTGTGTGTGAATAAGGGAAGAGCCCACCTGACACATTTACTCAAGTGGGTTTTCAGAATTAAGCCTTGCGTGTGTCATCATTGCCTTGGTAACGGGTCTTCCCACTGTCCCCCAAGGCCATTCCCTATTTCCTCTACACCTGCCTATAGGTTTTGTATGAGGACAATGAGTTATTCTGGATTCCTCATTTTTCTAAGCACAATTAACAGCCTGATGTGATTGACACAATTGAAAGCTTTTCTATAACCGATGAAATGCATTCTGACTTCTTTTTGGGATCCTTTGGCTTTCTCAATCATATTTACAGAATAACAGAATAATAGAGACGGGAGAACCTTGGAGGACTTCTACTCCTACCCTCTACTAAAATAGGAGATGCTATACCAGACATTTCTTTCATTTCTGGGGGAAGGGAGGGGGAGGCCCTTCAGGGGAGGGCAAAAAACCCCTATTCCCCACAAGGACACTACCCCCAACCACAAGCAGAGAAGAGGGGGGGGAACCTGCAGGCCGGTGGTCCTATTCATCTTCATAGACTCCGCATGGTCACCCCCATGGTGACCATGGCACCAGAGACCATCAACCACCATCGTCACGACTGCTGTCCATGCAGCCGAGTCCCCGGAGTCACAACAGGATCGTGGTTTGTCACCAACAGGCTCCTGCGCCGCTGTACTCGTCGTCAGCAAAAAACAGCTGGCAACCGTGACCAGCAACGCCAGCAACGCCCGCAACGAGTCCCCAGCCAACAGATCCTCAGTGGCTTTGGTGGCTCAGGCTGTTAAATGCCTGCTCTTAAGATCCAGCTGTCTACAATTACTGTAGGCTCGAATCCCACCAGGCTCAAGGTTGACTCAGCCTTCCATCCTCTCGGGGGAGGTAAATTGAGGACCCAAGATTGTTGGGGGCAATTAGCTGACCTTGTAAAAATGCCGCTTAGTAATAAGCAGGCATATACAATGGAATGAAGGCTATTGCTGAGCACATTGGGTTGTATCCCAAAAAAATTGTAAGCTGCCCTGAGTCTTTGGAGAAGGGCGGCATATAAATGTAATTAAAAAAGAAAAAAATGGTAAAGCAGCATATAGACTATAAGACAGAAATATTTTTGTTAGGCATAATACCAGAAAAGTATGATAAGGGGAATCTATATTTAATCTGACATGTTTTGACAGCATCAAGAATTATATATGAACAGTACTGGAAAAATAAGGAAACATCAACAGAAGAAGATGCAATTAAAACAATTTTAGACTGTGCAGAAATGAACAGATTGACACTAAAATTAAAAGAAAAAGAAGACACAGAGTATTTTCAAACATGGGACTTGTTTTACAAATGGTTGGACAGTAGAGGTAGAAATTAGGAGAGGGGAAAGTATTATGATATATAAATAAAGTGATCCAGACATGTTGTTCCCTAAGCACCTATGCATGTAATGTGGAAATATATAAATAAACTGTTAAAAAATATGCTGGTGAAACATGGACACTAACCTCACAATCGATACAGAAGCTATGAATGGCACAACGAGCCATGGAAAGAGACATGCTTGACATCACAAGACAAGATAGAAAGACCTGCAGATGGATTAGAGAACAAATGAAAATATACAATGCCATCAAGAGAGTAAAAGAATACAAATGGAAATGGGCTGGTCACCAAGCAAGAACTGAGGGCGGACCAAGGCAGGCATAGAATGGATCCCACGATCAAAAGCATCCACGAAAGAGACCTAAAACAAGATGGAGTGACAACATCAACAAGTATTGTGGGTGTCGATTGGCAAAAGAAAGCTTAGGACCATATTGGTTGGAAATACGTGGATGAGGCCTTCATCTTGCAGTGGATAGACAATGGTTAGAAGGATGACGATGAATGATAGTGCCAGATGATCTTTCAGAGTTCCAGAGTTGTGTAACGGTATCTATCCATTTCTGAATTCCAATTTCAGAGAGCTGTTAGAAGAGCCAACAACAGTCGGGACTTTAACAACATCCGTTAAAGTCATTGAAGATGGGAACCGATATGGAAAAGCAGCAGAAGTCTTTCCAACTGTTTCAACTCAGGAGGAGGTTCCAACCTCCAATTGGTAAGATAAAGGATACAGTAATATCAACTCTGAAGATACCTCAGAAGGTATTTCCAATTTACAAGGATGGGTAACACTGGAAGATGAAATGACATCAGCACTCCAGCCATTGTGTCCAAAGGCTATAGGAGTTTAGTGTAACAAAGAGAAGGACCAGGGGTGATAGGAGCTAGGTGTCTAGGGGCTAGCAGAGAAAAAGGGGGATTGGCCTCAGTAGTGGGATTCAAATTTTTACTACTGGTTTTGTGGGTGAGGCTTGGTGGGCGTGGCAGGGGAAAGATACTGTAAACCTCCATTCCCTCCCCACTCCTGGGGGGAGGACACTGCAAAATCCCATTCCCTCCCCACCCCTCTAACCTACTTTCCAGCTCTGTTCTCTTAGGCAGGGCAACCAAAGGAGACCCAGCCGATCAGCTGGGACTCAGGAGGCAGAGAAGAGATGGGGGGTGGGGCCAGTCAGAGGTGGCATTGGCCAGTTCTGCGAACTACTCAAAATTTCTGCTATCAGCTCTCTAGAACTGGTCAGAACCTGCTGAATCCCACCTCTGGTTGGCCTATTCCCCAAAGGATCAGAGGGCAGAACAAGAAGCAACGGTTGCTTTGTGGGTCATTAAAGAGCGATCCAACCTAAAAGGAGACATTTCCTGGCAATCAGAACAATTAGTCAATGGAACAGCTCACTTCCCAGAGTTGTGGGTGTTCCATCACTGAAGGTTTTCAAGAAGAGATTATATAGCCTTTTGTTCTGGATGGTATAGGGTCTCCAGCAGAGGGCTGGACTAGAAGACCTCCAAGGTCCCTTCCATCCCCATTATTCTATGTTCTAGGTGGTAGATTTGTTTTTTAGGATCAACTGAACAGCAGTAATGGAACAAGCCATCAAGAAATACACTGCACGTTAGGAAGAGCATCTTGGAAAACGTACTTAGATGCCATCAAGTTTCTATGCCTATGAAGACCTCAGCAGTGCAAACAATTGTATTTTCTGGACACGCTATAGAAGTAAGTTTGCCTTCTGAAAAAGCAGAATAGAAAGAATATTGACGGTTTTGAACGTTCGAGAAAACTCCTGAGAGTATCGTAGGCAGCCAAGAAAATAAATGAATGGATCATCGGACAAATTGGCCCCATGTTTTTACTTGTGGCATAAAGGATCAACTTCAAATTATCATACTTCATGGACATTATAAGAAGACCTAAGTCTCTGGAGAAAGCGTTAATGCTGGGAAAGGTGGGAAGGAAAGCACAGAGCAGGACTACGAGTGGGAGGGTGGATAAATTTGATGACACATAATCAATCAGTCAGTTAATTAGTAGTGCTTCTAGTGAGAAACCTGATTTTATTTCAACTACTATTGAATTACTTTACTTTTCTCTTTTTTCTGTCCCTGGATCTTTTCCACAATTTTCTCCAGCAACAAGGTTCAAAGACATCAGATCTTCTTTCTGAGATCCAGCTTCCATAGCTGCTACAACTGGGAGAAACATGGCTTAACAAGGCGGACTTCTGCTGTGATGTTTCTGCGCATCCATAATTTATCTAGGTCTGTTTTATAAAACCACTTTATAAAACCCTAGTAAGGCCCCACCTGGAATACTGCAACCAATGTTGGTCATCACATTATAAAAAAGATGTTGAGGCTCTGGAAAAAGCGCAGGGAAGAGCAACTAAGATGATCAAAGGCCTGGAGACTAAAACATACGAAGAACGGCTGCAAGATTTGGGTTTGGCTAGTCTAGAGAAAAGGAGAATTAGGGGGAGACATGATAGCAGTCTTCCAGTATTTGAGGGGCTGCCCTGAAGAAGAGGGGGTCAAATTATTCTCCAAAGCATCTGAAGGGCAGGACAAGAAACAATGGATGGAAAATAATCATAGAGAGAAGCAACCTGGAATTAAGGAGAAACTTCCTAACAGTGAGGACAATTAACTAGTGGAAGAGCTTGCCTCCAGAAATGGTGGGCACTCCATCTGTGGAGGTTTTTAGGAAGAGCCTAGAGCCATGATGGTGAACCTATGGCACGTGTGCCAGAAATGGCATGCAGAGCCATCTCTCCAGGCATGCCAGCCATAGCCCGTTGCTCTTCCAGGTGTGCCAGCCAGCTGGTCTTCGCATGGGTAGGAGTGCCGGAAACCAGACCAGCAGCTCCTAGTGAGCAGCATGTGCACCAGCCACCTGCTCTTCCAGTTTTTTAAGGTGCATGCACACATGAAGACCATCTGGCCAGTGCACATGTACGTTAGAAGCCAACTGGCCACCTGGTCTTCCAGTTTCTGACATGCATGTACATGCGAAAACCAGCTGGCCGTGCACGCACACATGTTACAAACCGGCTGGCCAGCTGGTCTTCACCCACATATGCACGTTAGAAGCCGGAAGACCAGGTGGCTGGGAGCTGCTCCTTCGATTTCAGCACTTGGTGTCTTTTTGGCACATGCATGCTCCCGTTTCAGCACTCAGTGCCAAAAAAGTTAACCACCACTGGTCTAGAGTCTCTAGACAGTCACTTATCTGAAATGGTATAGGTTCTCCTGCTTGAGCAGGGGGCTGGACTAGAAGACCTCCAAGGTCCCTTCCAACTTCTATTCTATTCTATTCTATTCTATTCTATTCTATTCTATTCTAGTCTAGTCTAGTCTATTCTAGTCTAGTCTAGTCTATTTCTATTCTGTTCTATTTCTATTCTATTCCTACTCTACTTTATTCTATTCTACTCTACTCTACTCTACTCTACTCTACTCTACTCTACTCTACACTATTTCTACTCTATTCTGTTCATGTTGCAGTCTTTTTCCCTAATGGCAGACACCTCTTTTACTTCAATGCTGAACCCATCATCCCTGCGAATTTCTGAGCCTATGAGGAAGTGTATTATTATTATTATTATTTCAACTTCTCCAATTCTTTGAGTTGGCCCTGCCTGTTGACTGTCGGACATACATGCTGGTGTCTCACATTAGAACTTGTGTTTGTGCTCTTTCACTTTCAACACGAGATTCATTAGATCATAGAATAGTAGTGTTGGAATGGATTCTTGGAGGTCTTCTTAGTCCAACCTCTGGTTGAGCAAGACAGCCTATTCCATTCTGGACAAATGGCTGTCCAGTCTCTTCTTGAAAACCTCCAGTGATGAAGCATCCACAACTTCTGGAGGCTAGCTGTCCACTGATTAATTGTTCTGATTGTCAGGTAATTTGTCCTTAGTTCTAGGTAAGGATCTCTTTAATGAGCTTCCTCCCATTACTCCTTGTCCTGCCCTCAGGTGCTTTGCAAAATAGGTTACCTCTTTCTTCATTAAATTAATTAGATCTTCCTCACTTCCAGTCATCTAGGTGGAGCCAGGAAGATATATGTAACTGTTGAAATTTCTGTCAGCAATTTTTTTATTCCAATTTTTCTTAGTCCAACATTTCTCATCATAGATTCTGCATAAAAATCAAATAAAAAAAACTTTATTTGGGCATTATTTCCCCAATTTTGAACCATTTAAGTGTTGTATTATATGTTTCAATTGTTCCTTCCTGGTGTTATAGACATTGTTTTAATAGGCAGATTGGGTGGCCCAGTAGAGGTATGTTTTTTAAAAAGAGGCTTTCATAATTTATTGTTGTTCACATAGACAATCAAGGAAGGTTTTCAAAAAATACTCCCCTGCCTTTTCCATCCACCATTAGATGTTAGCAACATGATTTTGGGTGTCCTTGCATCTTCTGAATCCATTTTGTGCATGGGGCAGTTGTCATTCTAACTATTGCTAAATAAATGTCAGAATCTTGAGCACTAATACACAGCAGATGTTCATTAGAATATAAATTTATTTAGAGCTTTGATGGTGCAGTGGTTAGAATGCAGTATTGCAGGCTGACTCTGCTCATTGCCAGGAGTTTGATTCTGACCGACTCAAGGTTAACTCGGCCTTCCGTCCTTTCGACGTCAGTAAAATGAGGATCCAGAGAGATTGTCATGGACAAAAGCTATCTATGTGGTCACTATGAGTCAACAACATAATCAAT
This sequence comes from Naja naja, assembly GCA_009733165.1. Classification (NCBI taxonomy): domain Eukaryota; kingdom Metazoa; phylum Chordata; class Lepidosauria; order Squamata; family Elapidae; genus Naja; species Naja naja. The sequence continues at coordinate 13,059,049 of CM019165.1, forward strand.
AAAATATTAATCAGTTAATACATGAAATGATAGCATCCTTTCCTTTCCTTTCCTTTCCTTTCCTTTCCTTTCCTTTCCTTTCCTTTCCTTTCCTTTCCTTTCCTCCTCCCTCCCTCCCTTCCTTCCATTGTGCACAGTGGTTAGAATGAAGCATTGCAGGCTAAATTCTGCTGACTGCCAGCAGTTTGATCCTGAATGGCTCAAAGTTGATTCAGCTTTCCATCCTTCTGAGGTCAGTAAAATGAGGACCCAGAGAGATTGTCATGGAGGTAAAGCTATCTATATGGTCACTATGAGTCAACAACAAACTGATTTCACATAATCAATAAAATATTAATCAGTTAATACATGAAATGATAGCATCCTTCCCTCCCTTCTCCTTTCCTTTCCTTTCCTTTCCTTTCCTTTCCTTTCCTTTCCTTCCTTCCATGGTGCACAGTGGTTAGAACGAAGCATTGCAGGCTAATTCTGCCGACTGCCAGCAGTTTGATCCTGAACAGCTCAAGGTTGACTCAGTCTTCCATTCTTCTGAGGTCAGTAAAATGAGGTCCTAGATTGTTAGGGACAAAATACTGACACTGTAACCCATTTAGAGAGGGCTGTAAAGCACTATGAAGCAATATATATGTCTGAGGGCTATTGCTAGTTCTATTTTCCCCCATCCCTGGCCATTGCTTTGTTTTCCATTATCTGCTTAAACATGATTTTAACTGCATTACTATGTATGATTTTAAGCAGCTCAGCTGGCATTTCGTGAACATTCGAGTTTTGTTTTAGCAATATTTCTTTTAGGATACATTTAACTTCACCTTCCAGAGTTCAATGACAAAATCTTCCTATGCATCCTTAATTGCATCCTTCATATGCATCTTTTTTGTCTTTTTATCTTGCCTATCTTTGAATGAACATTTGTAATATTTTCTTAAATAAACCTCTTATCCTTTTCATTTGATAGTTTTCCTCGGTTTTCTAACTGGATATTTAAACGTAACTCTTGAATCTTCTGTTATCTAGGGCTTAATTTTCACTGTCTCTGATGCCTTTTATTTTCCTTGAGTGATTTTCGATGTATCAGGAGATCAACATTTCCTTTTCTTGGCTTTTTGCAGTTCAATAATTATTATTTTTTGCTCAGTCTTTAATGTCAGAAACTTTAGTCCAGAATTCTTCCACTATTTATTTACTGCACCTAATTTATTGCACCTATTTTAACCCTCTCCATGGTCAGAGACTAAAACATATGAAGAAGAGTTGCAGGAACTGGGTATGGCTAGTCTAGAGAAAAGAAGAACTAGAGAATAACATGACAGTGGTCTGGCAGTATTTTGGGGGGCTGCCACAAAGAAGAGGGGATCAACTTATTTTCCAAAGGCCAGACAACAAACAATGGATGGAAACTCATCAAGGAGAGAAGCAACTTGGAATTAAGGAGAAACTTCGTAACAGTGAGGACAATTAACCAGTGGAACAACTTGCCTTTAGAAGTTGTGGATGCTCCATCACTCAAGGTTTTTAAGAAGACTGGACAGCCACTTGTCTGAAATGGAATAGAGTCTCTTGCTTGAGCAGGGGGCTGGACTAGAAGATCTCTAAGAACCCTTCCAGCTTAATTCTGATTGGTTGGTTCTCTCAATGTTTTAGCAGGATCTCTGTCTCCTCCTGCTTCATTTCCAAAGCCAGCTGTGTCTCATGATTCCGAATGCTATTTTTAGCTTTCTAGACTAAAAATGGACTAAATCCATTTTTAGTGTATGACTTTTATTTGGTGCTGTGAAGCACTCCCTCTGCACCTGCAGCTGGAGCACCGGCTTGGAACACCTGCTCTGGTTGACTTACCTTGGATCAGAATTGAGATCTTTCCATTGTTTTGGGCTGTAGCTGAGAGCAACCTTGGGTTATAAAGATGGCTGTTCCTTCTTTCCTATGATTTCCTATGGTCCATAATAGAAGAGGTGAAGTTTTTTGATGAGAAGGGACCCGTTCCAGTTACAGAATGTCAATCTTTCTGCTTTGACAATCTCAGGTGTGCCTGTTCTGACCAAGGGTTCCCAAGACCATAATTAAGCACACGCTCAGTTAAATGCCGGCGTGGTTGCTGATCCAGTGGAAACTTCTGAGGCAGGTTCTTGCCCTGTTATCTGGGAACGGTTTGACCTTGTTGCTCCTGAGGAAGAGGACAGGATCCTAGGGAGTATGTGTGCGAACACCTGTATTTTAGACCCATGTCCCTCCTGGCTTGTGAAAGCTTCCCAGGAGGTGACAGGCGGGTGGACTCTGGCGGCGATTAATGCTTCTCTACAGGAGGGGATGGTGCCCCAGCACTTTAAGGAGGATGTGGTCCGCCCTCTTCTTAAGAAGCCATCGCTGGACTCCACCCAGTTGGATAATTTCCGACCTGTCTCCAATCTTCCCTTTTTGGGGAAGGTTGTTGAGAAGGTGGTTGCACAGCAGCTCCAGAGGTTTCTGGATGAAATGGATTATTTCGATCCCTACCAGTCAGGATTCAGGCCCGGATTTGGGACAGAAACAGCTTTGGTTGCACTTTTGGATGATCTCTGGTGGGAGCGGGATGGGGTAGTGCATCCATTCTTGCTCTACTTGACCTCTTGGCAGCTTTCAATACCATTGACCATGGGATTCTCCTGGGACGGCTTCAGGGGATGGGAGTGGGAGGCCTTGTGCTGTCCTGGTTCACTTCCTTCCTCTGCAGCCGCTCTCAGTCAGTGTTGATAGGAGGGGAGAGATCCAGCCCTCGCCCACTGCTTTACGGGGTTCCACAGGGCTCGGTGCTCTCTCCGCTCCTGTTCAACCTTTATATGAAGCCGCTGGGTGAGGTCATCTGTCACCATGGACTGAGGTATCACCAATATGCTGATGATACTCAGCTGTATGTCTCGGCCCGTGGTGAGTTAAGTGTTGCTGTGTCCTCCCTCTCGCAGTGCCTGGAGGCTGTTAAGGGCTGGATGGGGAGCAACAGGTTGAAACTAAACCCGTGCAAGACTGAGTGGCTCTGGGTCTGGGGTTCGTTGATTCAGGGAGAATTACCACCTTTAGTCTTGGATGGGGTGGCACTACCCCAAACAGACCCTGTGTGTAATCTAGGGGTCCTCCTGGACTCACGACGCCTGTTTGAAGAGCAGGCGGTGGTCGTGGCCAGGAGGGCCTTTGCGCAACTGCAGGTTGTGCACCAGTTACGCCCTTCCCTGGATCAGCAGTCCCTACTCACAGTCACTCATGCCCTGGTCACTTCCCGTCTTGATTATTGCAATGCGCTCTACATGGGGCTGCATTTGCTACAATCTTGATTTGCATTTGCTACATCTTTTCAAAGAAGACTCTGGCATAGCACTTCCTGCAAGCTCTTTAATCAGCATGGAATGGACAACTCACTGCAACCAACTCACTGCAGAACAACTCGCTGCCGGTGAATTCAACAATTCAATTTATATTTAAAATAATTAATTTTTTTTTAAAAAAAATTGTCATTCACATTTTATTTTGTTCCACCTTTGTCATCCTTTCTTTCACGATGCTATTTCTTTGATATTAGTGTAACTCTTGTCCTGCAGCAAGCTGTCATAGGCCTGAATCAGTATGGCCTTTTCTTTTTCAAAAACTAGGTCACTTTGCTTCAGTTCACCTGCTTCAAAGCATTAAAAAAAATTTAAGTAGCAAAGGAACCTCAACCTGTTCATTGTAAGGTTGCTTATTGCCAATTCATGAAATTTGTCATGATGTTTTTGAGGGAAGGGGGCAATGGATCCCAAGCACAGCAAGGACTAGGATTTGGTGGTTGCATTTAATATTAGCATGGATTTAATTATTCTTGAGCCACAGTGGTTAGAATGCAGTACTGCAGGCTACTTCTGCTGACTGCCGATTGCCAGCAGTTTGATTCATACCAGGCGCAATGTTGACTCAGCCTTCTATCCTTCTGAGGTCACTAAATGAGGACCCAGACTGTTGGGGGCAAGATGCTGACTCTGTAAACCACTTAGAGAGGGCTGTAAAGCACTGTGAAGCGGTATATAAGTCTAAGTGCTATTGGTCTTTTCCTTCCTTCCTTCCTTCCTTCCTTCCTTCCTTCCTTCCTTCCATCCATCCATCCATCCATCCATCCATCCATGGTGTGCAGTGGTTAGAATACAGCATTGCAGGCAAACTCTGCCCAATGCCAATAGTTCGATTTTCACCGGCTCAAGATTGACTCAGCCTTCCATCCTTCCGAGGTGGGTAAAATGAGGACCCAGATTGTTGGGGGCAAGAGGCTGACTCTGTAAACTGCTTAGAGTGGGCTGTAAAGCACTGTGAAGTGGTGATATATAAGTCTAAGTGCTATTGCTATTGTTCTATGAAGAAACATGGAATCGGAGTGCTGAGCCACATTCTAATTTGAGCAACTAGAAATGAGTGGGATTTGCCGTCAAGAGTCACAAAAGAATGCCTATCAGTTGCTGTTTTGAATGCTGTCTGCTCCCTTTTGAAATAGTAATTTATAATTGTACACTTTCCAAAGAAATCATATCCAGTATTGGTTTGTTAGGCTGGTATATAAATCTAAGTGCTATTGCTATTGCTATAAGCCATGTTTTTCTACCACCTGTCAAAATTTGGTTTGTATAATTATGATGCAAAAGCAGCAGAATGAGATGTATTTCCCCAGCACTGATGGGAAGGGGGCAGTTATTATTCCAGAGAATAAACAGGGAAATAGTCTGTATCATTTCAGACTGCAGATACAATCTCTTTTTTTAGAAGGACTCTCCACAAAAATTAAGCTAGCATTTCTGGAACAAAAATATTAAAATGTGGTACTTATTTTTTTTATTTCCTCAGCAGTATAAAATGTTTATTTGATCATCTTGGAGCATGTTTATATTTGTTTACTCTTCCTGTGTAGATCCAAAGTCAGGATACAATCCTTGAAGGATCAGTCTGAGGCAAAACTCTGCAGGGTCATACAGAAAAATTTACCTTGTGAGTTTTCCAACCAATTCTTGCTCAGTTTGATGAACCACAGAGCAAATCTATTTGACTTCCTAACTGCTAATGGATTTGTCTCTTAGCCCTTCCAACTCATTTTAGTATTGATAACCTTTCATGGATTTAATTTGTGGCTCCCGACATTGAAAAGACTGGCTACAGGTAGTCCTCAACATACGACCACAATTGAGAGCAAAATTTCCGTTGCTAAACGAGATATTTAAGTGAGTTCTGCCCCGTTTTACAACTTTTCTTGTCACATTTGGTAAGTGGATAGGAGTGGTCCGGTGGCCTAGAGGTGAAGCTTTCATCTCACAATCAGCAGGCTGTGATATTTCTCTCTCTGGGCACACTGAAAATCTATCTGCTGAACAAAACTCTGCATTGGCAACAGGAAGGGCATCTGGCCATTAAAACACTCTGCTAGCTCCATTCAGTTGCCCAGACTCTACCCCGTGAGAGATTATGGGGTTGTTAAAAGAGGATGATGATTTGGTAAGCCAATCATTGCCGTTGCTAAATTAGTAGCATGGTTGTTAAGTGAATTTGACTTCCTCATTGACTTTGCTGGTCAGAAGGTGGTAAAAGGGGCACAGGGCACCACAACTGTCATAAATATGAGTCATCTGAATTTTGATCGCGTGACCCAGGGGATGCCGCAATGGCCATGTGAAAAGCTGTCGTAAGTCATTCTTTTCTTTTCCCAAAAAAGTAATTTCCTTGTGTTTCCCAATTTTTTCTCACACTTTCCAAACACAGCTAGCATAATTCTTTATGAGAATTCTTTTCTGTTGTTTTATCGGGGTTACCTTAGAGTTCAAAGTATTATCTCCCAGTCCAAACACCATTCACTGCTTCTCTGCTCCAGCACAGTCTTAGTTATCCAGGCTGTCTCCCGTCTTCATGGTAGTCATTTTAAGGCTACTGCTGCAGCTCATCTTCGGGGGGGGTTCCTTGTCAGGGAGGGAGATGAGGCTCCCCTTGACCTGCCAGGTGGTCCCCCTTTCTTCACCACCCCTACAGGATGGTTCCGATTCCAATTGGGACTCTCCATCAGAGAGCTTTGAGTGAAACCATGGACAATCACGGATTCCATTCCAACACAATGGAAGTGCAACCGGAAGTTCCATAAGTCATTAAATGAACAGTTGTAAGTCAAGGACTCCCTGTACTTTCCTATTTGTACGTTTCACAATGCCTCTGAAACAGGAATTGCTTTCAAATTTCCTTTCCTAAGCTAAAATGTTAAGAGAAATTTCTCTTGGGAGGCAATGTGGTGTTCTTAACCAAACCAGGGCCGCGTGTGGATATCAACCTGTCTCCATCCCACAGGCAGAGAGATTTCCAAGGTAAACTGCAGCCAGCTATACATTTCTCTGTTACCTGGAAAACCAACAGCCACTTCACCGCTTCGCGGTAAAATTTTTAATAAAAAGTGGAAGATGTTTCTGCCTTAATGAGCTGAGAAATTGCCTCCTAAAGGGAAAGTAATCCCATCACTGAGACTTCTGCAACCTCGTGACATTCCCTTTCAATAACTCTTGTTAGAATTCTCTCCAGCTGCTTGCAGTCTCCCCGGCTTAACACCCATCCAGCAGGGAATTTTTTTTCCCTGGGGAATTTAGAAAAAGTGGACACTTGGGGAGTCTGGAAGGTCCTGGAAAAGATGAAATGGGACAATTTGCCATGGCCAACTCGCTGCAGGACAATTTGTCATGGCCAACTCACCATGGGGAAAACTTGCTGTAAGGATAATTTAACAATTCAATTTAATTATTGAAAATAAGCAAAAAAAATATTTGAATTTTTGATTCACATTTCATTTTGTTTCTCCTTTTGCACCCTTTAATGATTCTATTCTACCATTTCTTTGATGTTAGTGTAACTCTTGTCCTGCAGTGAGTTGTTTGGTGGTGAGATGGCTGTGGCGAGATGGCCATAGTGAGTTGTCCTGTGGCAAGTTGGCCATGGTGAGTTGGCTGTGGTGGGTTGGGCATGATATGATGGCAATACGTGTTGGCTGTGGGAAGATGGCTGGGGTGGTTTGGCTGTGGCAAGATGGCCGTACTGGGCTGGCTGTGGAAAGGTTGCTGCGGTGAGTTGGTTGTGGCAAATTGTCATAAACCCCTGGAAAGACAGCTCCAAAATACCAGCAAAATTCAAAACTGGAAAGCGCCATCTGCCTGCCGTTCAGGGAATTGCCAATCTCTGGAGGATTAAATTTCAGCTTTGAAGAAAGAGTACAGGGAGGCTGTGGTCACCAGAAGACTGTCCAAGAAACCTTTTCAAATTTCCTAGAAAAGAAAAATATGAAGTCTATACTAGACATCTCAACACACACACACACACACATTTCCACATACAGAGACCACAATTTAGTTCAGCTTTAATAGACTTGCGAGAGATTTTTCCTCTCACTTTTCCTTATTTGGCTTGTCGTTGACTCTTGGCTGCCTGTTCTCTGGCGTCTAAGCTGCCTTGGCCCGAGCCCTGATTTCAATCCTTGCTTCCTATTCTGAGCTATTCTGAAATATTCACGAGGTGAGCAAGGCCCTTCAGAGAGGCAGGGAGGGCCCTGCACCATTAACAAGAGTGGCTTTTGTGGGAGGGAATCCTTTGCTGACGCCAACTGAAAATTGAATAAAGTGGCCCTGCTTGGCTCAGCCGCTGCCTTTCCTTCCAGCAGGTAATGACTCTCAGATACCTTTGCAGGAGCTTTAAGAAACGGAAACCAGAAAATCCAGGAAGAAAATTCCAACACTGAAGGACCTCCCAGATGCGTGTGAAGGTGATAAAACACCGTAAGGAAAAAAGAAAGAAAGATTTATTTTTCGTATTTTTTTGTACTTGTACACATGTAAAATAAAATGCATATCTATATATATATATATCTATATCCATATTTATATATATACTGCAGTCTTCAGTGAATGAAAAGGGAGCATTCTTTAACAAATGCCTCTTTCTGCAAACCCAGTCAGGTGGAAACGAAAGGAGGTTAAACCTCGAAATTCAGAAACGTAGGAATTTTAAAAAAATTGCCACTGACGTGATCTCAGCAGATGGGAAAATGTGCAATATTGTTTAGGGCTTTAGGACGTCAAATTACAAAGTAATGCCTTTAGGGTGAGGGGAACATTACAAAGTTATGGGGTTATTATACCTCTTGTTTTTCTATTCATTCATTCTTTCTTTCTTTCTTTCTCTTTCTCTTTGGGAAAAGGGTAATTCCAAGGACAAAGGCAAGATCAACCAATCGAAATCAAACATATAAATTCCAGAAGGAAGAAATAAATTATTTACACTTTGTTGTTGTTGTTGTTGTTGATTTTGTGTGTGTGAGAGAGTTTATAAAGGCATCCAGTAAATGTTTAGCATTGTAACGTTTTTCTCTGGGCATAACTTCTCCTTCACAACCTTTGGGGCAGAGGCTGTTCGTCCCCCCCTTCCTGTTCCTCTCTTAAAGCCAAGAGCCCCCCCTGAAAACAAAGGCTCGATTGATTTCAAGAGAAGCAAAAGAGACTCCACATAACAGGGGGCAGCAGAAGGCTTGGGAGGGCTGGGAGGCTGGGGCTGGCACCGGGAGCCGGCTGTGCCATACGGCACTGGGACCTGGACTTATTCTTTCGAGAGCACCCCTGCCTCCTTTTGGTCGGGGTGGTGGAGGGCTCCACGGGGCCCAAGAACTCAGGTTTCAAATTGGTCAAAGGGGGGTCGACCACACTGGGGTACGTTCCAAAGGGCGAGTCGTTGATGTGCTTGCTGCTGCCGTTTTTGGGCAGCTCCACCTCCACCTGATGCTTGGTTTTGGCCATATTTTCCTTATCCTTGAGTGGGTTATTAGGGGAAGCCCGGTTGCTGTGAGAAGAAGGCCCTGCCTTGGCTTTGGCTTCGTAAATGAAAGATTTATCCATCTCTGGTGGGCAGCATTTCTGCGCGTTGTCCTGGGGGCCGAGCGTTGGGCCTGCTGTGGGCAGTTTGCCAGACTTGGTCTTGGTGCTGAAGACGCTCGTTCGGATCTGGTTGAAGGAGTCGAGGCAGACTTCCAGATCCGTGCTCGGCAAGCGCTTGAGGTCCCTTCCTGCCAGCTGAGTGGGTAAGTGACACTCCAGTTCTGAGGAAGACCCTTTGAACTGCTTAAACCAATCCCAGAGGGACCGGGCCTGGCAGTCGCAGACCCACTGGTTGCCGTTGAGTCGGAGGTACTGGAGAGACCCCAGCGGAGCCATGGTCTCCCCGCTCAGCACCGTCAAGTTGTTATTAAAAAGGTACAAGGTCATCACTTTCCCAAGGTCATGGAAGGCCCTGCGGTGGACTCCGCCAACCCTGTTCTGGTGCAGCAGAAGCCTATCCAGGTTCGTCAACCCCCGAAACACGTTTTCGGACAAACGCTTGATTTTGTTCCCATGCAGAAACAAATAGGTGAGGTTAGCGAGATCCAGAAAGGTGTCGTCCGGAAGCTCCTGCAGGTTGTTGTCCTGCAGGTAGAGATACTGTAAGGAGAACAGACCACGGAAGAGCCCCGTGGACAACTCCAGGATCCCGCAGCGATCCAGGTGCAAAGTGTGCAGGTGGACAAGGCCCTGGAAGGTAGAAGGGTTAATGGACTTCAGGTTCACGTTATCGCTCAGATCAAGCTCTTCCAACTTGTCGAGCCCATAGAATGCCCCGGGTTCAATGAGACTGATATTGTTGGAGTGGATCCACAGAATGGAGATGTTGCGGCAGAAAGTAAAGCTGGTGGACTGGATCAGGCTGATTCGGTTGTTGTGTAGGAAAATCCGCTGGGTCTGGACTGGGATCTCAATGGGGATGGCACCGAGCCCTTGCTGCTGGCAGCTGATGGTGATTTTGGGTTCACTGTAGCACACACATGCTCCGGGACACAACTCCACTTCGGATGGGAAGTTCAAGCACAGCACCAAAATCAGCAGTTTGCTTCCTGAAAAATGTCCCAAAAGGAAAGGGGAGAGAGACAAAGGAAGAGATTAGATCATTCCAGTAGACCGACATGTCATCATCATTCACAACACAGACATTTGAAAGGTACCATTAGCCCAAGGGTGTCAAACTCGATTTTATGGATCAGGTTGGGTCGGAGGGCTGGGGTGGATGTAACCAGCATGATGTCATTCATGTTGGGGGGGCACCTGTGGTGGCCTGAGCCCTCCACCAGCGAAAATGGGCTCCCGAGCTCCGTTTTTGGCTGGGATGGCCTCCTGCAATCCTCTGCCAGTGAAAATGGAGCTTGGGAGGGCCATGCATAGCCCTCACGAGCTCCATTTTCTCTGGCAGAGGCACCACAGGCCGGTCCTTTGCTGTTTCCAGGGCTTTCCCCCGGGCCTTGAGTTTGACATCCCTGCACTGGAGAATACACAAACGACACCCAACCTAGACAAATATGAGTAAAATGACCCCCAACTGAAACAAGAAATTCCCTCAAGCCAATATTAGCACCTGATTTTGGAAACAGGAAAAAAAAACCCGACAGGTATATGAAGAAATATAAGAATGAAAACCATCTCCATGCCACTGAAATGCGAATGTTCCCTTGGATATCAGGCATCTCCCTTCTTGACCACATTACAAATGACAATATTCGACAGCATTTTGGTGTGGCACCAATTACAGAGAAGAGGGGAGAGAAGGCCGGCTCCACTGTGGACATGTCCAGAGAGCAGCACCTTCCACTGTGGCCAAGACTTCCTACCAAATACACGTCAATGGCCGGCGACCTTGCGGGCATCCAAAACAGAGATGGCAAGACACTATCAACAAAGTTATCCAAGCCTGCGCCTGGAGATACAGCTGATTGTACAAAATGGCATTCAATGCAGGAATAAACAAAGAAGGAGAAGAAGGAGAAGGAGAAGGAGAAGGAGAAGGAGGAGGAGGAGGAGGAGGAGGAGGAGGAGGAGGAGAAAGAAGAGGAAGAGGAAGACAAAGAGGGAGGAAGAGGAAGAGGAAGAAGAAGAAATTTCTTACCCCAGGCATCCTCAACCTCCGGGCCATGGCCATAAGCCGTTCGGAACTGGGTCACGGAAGCAGCAAGGAAGCACGCCCATGTGCACCGCACCCCTACTTGCATGAGCAATGTGCAAGCGTGTGCATGCACAACTCCATTTGCACAAGCTCCCACACACTTGTGCAAATGGAGCTGCGCATGTGTGTGCTTCCTGGCCACTTATATAGGACTACTCCCACTGGTCTGCAAAGCCAGAAAGGTTGGGAAACTTTATCTTATCCCATCGCTTGCACCTGTTCAAGTTTGATTTCAGTCATAAGTGGATTTTGATAAAAAATGACAGGATTTTTACATGGGGAGGATGTCACAGAAACGTGTATTACAATTCAAGTATCTGGCGCACCAAAGACATGCAGCATGACTTCAGGTTTTCCTAACTCTGGACTCCAGCCATTCAGATCTTCCATCTTTTCCCTGTTTGGAAGGGACAGAGTGGGGAGTGGAAAAGATTTTGCTGAATACCCAGCAGGAAGGAGGATAATTGGCAGGGAGAAAAATACATCCACATTTCCTAAAAAATAATATTTATCCCCCCCTTTTTGGCTTTTTATTTTATCCTCTCATTTATTCTTGAAAATGCAAGCTTGTGTTTTTGCACTTGGCTACTGAGGGTTTAGGACAACTCAAAGAGCTGCTTCAGGTCACTCCCTTCTCCTCGAAATGCAATTTTACTTTACTTTATTGTCATTGCACCTCATACAACAAAATTAAATACCATCTTCAGTGTACATTTTGACTATGAAAATAAACACAAACAAATACCCTTCACATTCTATATATTGAATTGAAAACCCTGATATTGCATTAATATTGCACTATACAATAGAATTCAATAGAGTTACTGCCCTGGGATAGAAGCTGTTTCCCAGAGTTCAGCCTCTCAGAGGCAATAGTGATAGCACTTAGACTTATATACCACTTCACAGTGCTTTTACAGCCCTCTCTAAGCGGTTTACAGATTCAGCATATTGTCCCCAACAATCTGGCTCCTCATTTTATTGACCTCGGAAGGATGGAAGGCTGAGTCAACCCTGAGCTGGTGGGACTTGAACTGCTGAACTGCTAGCAATCAATAGTCAGCAGAAGTAGCCTGCAGTACTGCACTCTAACCACTGCGCCACCACGGCTTCTGAAGGCAACTTCTGATCCATGGTGTTCTGACCCAGGCTTCGTAAATTGTAATTATTCACAAACTTGTTTTAAAAGCAAAACCTATTTTATTGCAATGCTGGGAATTGTTTTCATTCCCAGCCAGAATTAATCTCAAACAGTCCCCCAAGATAAGCACACACCTTTCAGTTATGTGGAATGTGGCCAAAAACATTCAATTAACTATAAAAGAAACCAACCGAAGTACAAGAAAAAACCAACCAAAGTACACAGAGCTTTAAGGAGGACTCGGAATCTATTGAATTACTTTGCTTCCTGCAAAGGTTTCATCATCTTGGCCTGAATTTTATCCCTTATGGGAGGGGCAATCATCTCCCAGCCTTACTCCCAAGTCTCCCCTTTGTTTCAGCTGCTCTTGCCTTCTAGCAGCTCTGTGCATACACCCACTGGGAACAGGCACCCCTTGATCCTCTGCCTCGCTGCTGCCAGTCTCCGGAGGTTCTGGAGGCAGCACCCCACTCTCAGATGGTCCTGGCCCCATCTCTGCATTGGATGCAGGACCCTCGTACAAGTCCTCTCCAGACTTCCTGACTGGTCGCATTTCTTCCCCACTGTCTGATCCCACTGCCGTCTGCACCAGCTGCCGGCAAACCATAACACATGGGTTGATTGTTCTCACGGTCAGAAAATTCCTCCTTATTTCCAGGTTGAATCTCTCCTTGTTCAGTTTCCATCCATTGTTCCTTGTCTGGCCTTCAGGTGCTTTAGAAAATACCTTGACCCTTTCCTCATCTCTGTGGCAGCCCCTCAAATACTGGAAGACTGCTCTCCTGTCTCCCCTGGTCCTTCTCTTCACTAGACTAGCTAGACCCAGTTCCTGCAACCGTTCATCGTATGTTTCAGCCTTCATTCCCCTCATCATTTACTTAACAATTGGGTGATTAACTTCTCAACAGCAGGGATTCACTTAACACATGTGGCAAGAAAGGTCATTAAATGGGGCAAAACTCACTTAACAACAATAATTTCGGACTCAATTGCTATCATAAGTCGAGAACTACCTGCATTTCATATTTCTTAAACACCATCTTCCCCAGAGAGGAATGGATAACTTGAGGATAGATGCTTCTGGACCAGCATTTCTCAATCTTGGTGATTTTCAGATGTGTGGACTTCAACTCCCAGAATTCCCCAGCCAGAGAGGGTGAGATACCCTGCTTTGGACAGTGTGCAGACAGTCTCACAGCTGGCAGAGAGGAAGTCCCTTGGCGAGGCTCATTTTTTTTCCAGGATCCCTCTGGGAAAAAAGAGTTGCTGATTCATTTACACGATGCAGCTCACTAGGTGGGAAGGTTTAACTACCGTTTCCTCCCGGAGTTAATTAACTGGATCCTGTTTGCACAACACACTAAACTCTCCTGACCCAGTTTAGCCTGCGATGCAAACAGAGCCCAATAAGAGGAGAACAGTTATTTTTGCCATGACCTTGAGAGCAGAAAAAGTTGGCGCCAAGCAAAATGCGAAGTCATCCCAGCCTTCTTTCGGCTGACAATGATGCCATCTCCTTAATGAAAGGAGGGACCAGACGCCAGCAAGGGATGTATGTTTAGCCTTACAGATGAACAGAGTTGGAAGGGACCTTGTAGGTCATCTAGTCCAACCCCCTCCGCCCAAGCAGGAGACCCTACACCATTTCTAACAGATGGCAGTCTAGTCTCTTCTTGAAAGCCTCCAGGGATGAAGCTCCCACAACTTCTGAAGGCAAGTGTTTCCACTGAATATAGAATAACAGAGTTGGAAGGGACTTTGTAGGTCATCTTGTCTAATCCCTCACCCAAGCAGGAGACCCTACACCATGGCAGTCCAATTTCCTTCTTGAAAGCCTCCAGCGATGAAGCTCCCACAATTCCGAAGGGAACTTCTGTTCCATTGCTTGATTGTTCTCACTGTGAGAAAATTCCTCCTTATTTACAGCTTGACCAGTTTCCATCCCTTATTCCTTGTCTGGCCTTCGTGTGCTTTAGAAAATAGCTTGACCCTTTCCTCCTCTCTGTGGCAGCCCCTCAAATATTGGAAGACTGCTCTCCTGTCTCCCCTGGTCCTTCTCTTCCCTAGACCAGCCATGCCCAGTTCCTGCAACCGTTCTTCATATGTTTTAGCCTCCAGTCCCCTAATCATCCTGGTTGCTCTTCTCTGCACTCTTTCTAGAGTCTTAACATCTTTTTATAGTGTGGTGACCAAAACTGGACGTGATATTCTAGGTGTGGTCTTACTAAGGCTTTATAGAAAGTATTAGTACTTTCTTGATTCTTGATTGTATCCCTCTGTTAATGCAACTTAGGATTGTGTTGGGGTTTTTGGTTGCTGCCACACACCATAGAGTATATTATAGAGTTGGCTGTGGCGAGTTGGCCACAGCGAATTGCCATAGATCCCTTGGACCCCACAGGCCCGCCAAACTCTTGTATTCAAGAGGTGAGGTATGAATACATTTGAATAGATCTCCGAGCCTGTAGATAAAGAGCTATAAATCTCCATCAATAAATTACGATCATTTGCTCTGTCAATATTATAGATATGGCTCAGATATTTTACTGGGGCATTGGGAGCAGCACCAAGGGACAGATCAGACCAGAGATGGTTCTCTCTTTCGGGTAATCAAAAGCTGGGAAACCTAAACCAGCCCTGCGGTCTTGTCATCGTAACTCACTCGGTGCGCTTAATGAAGCTGCCAATCGAAGGAGAGAGCTGCAGCTGCCGTGGCTCCCAGCGAGATCCCTTCAGAGGAGAGATGGCACCTGCTCAGCAAGCGGGGACAATCCTCGTGCCCGAGATGATTAAGTCCTCCCAAGCCCCTCAAGGCTGAGCGTTTGGACCACGCTGGTGACATTTACTGGCTGCTTGTCATGCTTCGACATGCTCCAGCCAAATTGTATGGAGCAAAACACGGCCCAGGTTCTGAGTGCCCGGCTGACAGCATGTCACACAAGAGGCTCCTCTTGGGAAATTAAAGCAATTCTACCCATTGGTTGGGAGGAAAAGGGGAGGGGGAAGATGCCAAAAATGCAAGGAAAGACAAATCCGTTGGGAATTTGGTGAGTCACGCCAGGCATTAGGGCTGTGTGTATGCAAGAAACAGGGTTTCTCCAGCCTTCTCCTGCCCTGTAATACGGGCACCAAACTCCACATGAGGATAGCAATACCACTTAGATTTATATGCCTCTTCACAATGCCCTCTCTAAGCAGTTTACAGAGTCAACCTCTTGCCCCCCCCACCAATCTGGGTCCTCATTTTACACAGCTTGAAAGGATGGAAGGCTGAGTCAACCTTGAGCCAGTCAGGATCGAACTGCTGGCAGTGGGCAGAATTAGCCTGTAATACTGCATTCTAACCACTGGGAAGGAAGGAAGGAAGGAAGGAAGGAAGGAAGGAAGGAAGGAAGGAAGGAAGGAAGGAAGGAAGGAAGGAAGGAAGGAAGGAAGGGCAATAGCAATAGCACTTAGACTTATATACCACTTCACAGTGCTTTCTAGCCCTCTCTAAGTGGTTTACAGAGTCAGCCTCTTGCCCCACAAAATCTGAGTCCTCATTTTACCGACCTCAGAAGGGTGAAAGGCTGAGTCAACCTTGAGCTGGTCGGGATCGAACTGCTGGCCATCAGCAGTAATTAGGCTGCAATATTGCATTCTAACCACTGCACCACCATGGCTCTGGTATGAAAGATGCCACTTTCTAGGACTTATCCTTTGGCTCTTTCCTTCCTGCTCCTTGTACAGCTAGTCTCTGATTTACAACACTTCACTTAGTGATAGTTCAAAGTTACAACCATGCTAAAAAAAAGTGACTCAGGACCATTTTTCACACTTATGACCATTTTTCACACTTACAACCATTTTTCACACTTATAACCATTTTTCACACTGAGGACCATCCTAGCATCCCCGTGGTCACGTAAATTACATTTGGATGCCTGGCAGCTGACTCACATTTACGACGGTTGCAGTGTCCCCAGGGGTCATGGGATCCCCTTTTGTGACCAATTCAATGGGGAAGGCCAGAGTCCCTTAATAACCTAATGGTACTAATTTAATGAGTGCAGTGATTCACTTAATGACCATGACCAGAAAGTGGCAGGATTCGCTTAACAAATGTTTCACTCAGCAATGAGAAACCTTGGGCTGACTTGTGGTCATTAAGTCAAGGACTACCTGCAGAACTGTCCCAAACGGAGTCACAAATAAGCTATTTACAAACAGCTGCAATGACCCCAAGATTTGCCCCTAAAACCCACTCACTCCCAGTTTAATTATCATTATTTTAAGCCAAGAGGTTTGTCATTCTTCAAGTTAGCACAACTCCTTGGGTGATTGTTCTGACCCAGGCTTCGTCAAATGTAATTAAACACAAACTTGTTGTAAAAGCAAAACCTATTTTAATGCAATGCTGGGAATTACTTTCATTCTCAGCCAGAACTAATCTTAAACAGTTCCCCAAGATAAGCACACGCCTGTCAGTGCTGTGGAATGCTGCCAAAAACAGAAGTATCCAAATTAATTATAACAGAAACTAACCAAAGTACCAGAAAAAACCAACCTGAATACACAGAGCTTCCAGGAGGACTCGGAATCTATTGAACTACTTTGCTTCCTGCAAAGAGTTCGCCATTGAGGTCTGACTTTTATCCTTTATGGGAGGGGCAATCACCTCTTAGCCTTACTCCTAAGTTGCCCCTTCTGCTTCAGCTACTCTCGCCATCTAGCAGCTCTGCGCACACGTGCACTGGGAACAGGCTCCCCTTGTTCCTCTGCCTCGCTGCTGCCAGACTCCGAAGGCTCTGGAGGCAGCACCCCACTACCAGAAGGTCCTGGCCCCATCCCTGCATCGGATGCAGGACCCTCCTCTGAGTCCTCTCCAGATTCTCTGACTGATCCCCATTCTTCCTCACTGTCCAACTCCGCTGCTGTCTGCACCGGCTGCTGGCGAACCACAACATTGATAATTTCATCCATCATAAGACGCAGATCCCCTCCAACTCCCTTACTAAATCTTTTTCCAGTCTGACACTCTCCAGATGTGGGCCTGGAAATCTCATGGCAATAAAGCTGAGAATAAGGAGAATTGAAAGCCACACATCTGCAGGGCTCCAGATGGGGGAGGCCTTAACTGGGAGATTTGTGGGTGGAGACACTTGCCTTGCAGGCAACATAGCCAAAAACTCTTGCAGAATGAATAGAGAGGGCAGCTGATGGGAGCAGGCAATGAGTAAAACTGTGCCAGAGGGTTGGTCTTGGGTGTCGAGAGGGTGGGAAAACATGCTGCAGGGTCAGGACACCGCAAAAATGTTCCTGCTTGGAGCCATAAAATGTTGGCACTCTGAAATATATGGACAAGCACACTTTCTCCCTTTAGGGCAAGCAACATCACATCAAGTGCAGACAAAGAGAAAGGAGAAACAGGGGGCCCTAGCTAAACTAGGATCAGGGCTCAGATACAGATACAGATTAAAAGAGTTGGAATGGGTCTTGTAGGTCATCTAGTCCACCCCTTCCAAGCAGGAGACCCTACACCATTCCTGACAGATGGCAGTCCAGTCTCTTCTTGAAAGCTTCTAGTGATGAAGCTCCCACAGCTTCTGAAGGCAACTTCTGTTCCATGGTTTGATTGCCCTCACGGTCAGAAATTTCCTCCTTATTTACGGGTTGAATCACTCCTTGATCAGTTTCCAAGAGGAGACCCTATCTAGTTACCTGGTTTGGGCCATGAAACATCTTCAAGAAAACAAGCAAGCTCAGAGAGCACCAAGGACCCCATAGTTGTCGTCATCCCCCTCCCCCCTCCCCCTCCCCCTCTCTATATACTGCACTCCTTCTAGCACTGATGATGTTACCTGGTTTGGGTCATGAAACGTCTGCAAGAAAACAACGAAGCTCAGAGAGCACCAAAGACCCCTCATTTCAACCCTGAGCTACAAAAATTCTCCTTTATTGGTAAATTGAGTTTATACCAACCCCTCGCCTCTCTGTGGCTTTCTATCCAGGTAACCCATCCTGGCTTCCCCGCTTTACACTACCTCCTCTATAGCCTAAGTGTGGGCCTGTGCCACATCCTGAGGTCCATGAGTCACTCAATCTGATAAGCCCTGACTGTCCGCAGCTCACCGAGAAGAGGGCTTTGATTGCCAGGTAGTGGTCACCACCTTGACTTTGTGGAGTTCGTTTTGAACGGGTCAAGTTCACACTGGATCCTAGTTCTCCTGAACTGCCAGGGTTAACCCTTTGCTGTATTCATGAAGTCTGGCGTGACTCAGATTAGATTTAACAGAGTTGGAAGGGACCTTGTAGATCATCTAGTCCAATCCCCACCCCAAGCAGGAGACCCTACACCATTCCTGACAGATGGCAGTCCAGTCTCTTCTTGAAAGCCTCCAGTGATGAAGCTCCCACAACTTCTGAAGGCAACTTCTGTTCCTTTGGTTGATGGTTCTCACTGTCAGAAAATGTCTCCTTATTTCCAGGTTGAATCTCTCCTTGTTCGGTTTCCACCCATTCTTCCTTGTCTGGCCTTCAGGTGCCTTGGAAAACAGTTTGACCCCTCCTCTCTGAGGCAGTCCCTCCAATATTGGAAGAGTGCTCTCCTGTCTCCCCTCGTCCTTCTCTTCATTAGACTAGCCAGGCCCAGTTCCTGCAACCGTTCATGGTATCTTTTAGCCTCCAGGACATCTTTCTGGCTCTTCTCTGCACTTTCTCAACATCTTTTTCATAGTGTGGTGACCAAAACTGGTTGCAGGATTCTAGGTGTGGTCTTACTAAGGCTTTATAGTGTGGTATTGATCTTGATCTTGATTGAATCCTTCTGTTAATGCAACTTAGGATTGCATTGGCTTTTTTGGCTGCCGCCACACTGCTGGCTCATATTTAGCTGATGTCCACTAAGACTCACAGAGATGGGGAGCCATTGGAAGAGAATCCATAACCTTCCTTCCCACCAGCCCCCAGGGGATTGTCAATGCCAGACATGGTGACTAGAGGAAAAGCCTTGAGGGATCTCCCACAAGCACCTCCTCCCCAGATACAGGTAGTCCTCGACTTACAACTGTTCCTTTAGGGGCCGTTCAAACTTACAATGGCACTGAAAAATGTGCCTTATGACTGTCTTTCACAGTCACGACCTTTCCAGCATCTCCATGGTCATGCGATCAAAATTCAGATGCTTGGCAACTGGTTCATACTGGTCGCTGCATCCTGGGGGTGGATGGATTACGTGATCCCCTTTTGGGACCTTCTGACGAGCCAAGTCCATGGGGAAGCCAGATTTACTTAACAACCAGGTTACTAACTTAACCAACTGTAGTGATTTGATTAGCAGCTGTGGAAAGGAAGGTTGGAAAATGGGGGAAAAAACTCACTTGAGAAATGTTTCGCAGAAATGTTGGGCTCCATTGTGGTCGTAAGTCAGAGGCCTGAGGGAAAGGCTGAGGTTTGCTGCTTGCTACAGCCAGGCCCTGTGTCTTCTCTCCTGCTTTAATCAGGTTTTGCCAAATGAGCAGAAGTCATGCTAACTTCTGGTGTAGGCCAGTGGTGGCTAAACTTTTGGGCTCCTGTGCCAAAAATTGTGTGCGGGAAGGCAATGCGCCTCCCACCCCCTGCGTGCACAACCCTCCCCTGATGCCCCCTTACTTGCACTGCAACTCCCAGCTGATTTTTGGGCTGTTTGAGGCCTTTTTTGGCCTCCCAAAGGCTTGAGGAAAGCCTTTGCAGGCCGAAAAATACGCCCGTTTTGTCACTTCCAGTATTTTCGGAAATACAGGAAGTGATGAAATGGGCCTATTTTTTGGCCTGCAAAGGCTTTCCTTAAGCCTCTGGGAGGCCGAAAATCTGCTGGGAGGCGCGTGCATGCGCAGTGAGGTAAGTTTGCCTGAGGCTCGCATGCTGGCACAAATGGCTCTGCGTGCCACCTGTGGTGTGCATGCCATAGGTTTGCCATCAAGGGTGTAGGGTCTCCTGCCTGGGCAGCGGGTTGGACTAGATGACCTACAAGGTCCCTTCCAGCTCTGTTACATCTGTTACATCTTCCTCTCAAGTCTATCGATCTGGAGATATGATGATGCACTTTTCCTTCAGGAGAGAGTCGATAAGAATATTTTCCTGCCTGGACATAAAGGACTCAGAGGCAGCTCAAAGCCTTTTGCTGAGTCAATGGCCTTTTCTTGCCTTTATCTCTGAGAGGCAGGGACAGAAGGTGAAAAAAAGACCACACCTAGAGTACTGCATCCAGTTTTGGTCACCACACTATGAAAAAGATGTTGAGACTCTGGAAAGTGTGCAGAGAAGAGCAACCAGGATGATGAGGGGACTGGAGGCTAAAAACATACAATGAACGGTTTCAGGAACTGGGCCTGGCTAGTCTAGTGAAGAGAAGGACCAGGGGATACAGGATAGCAGCCTTCCAATATTTGAGGGGCTGCCACAGAGAGGAGGTGGGGGGCAAGCTATTCTCCAAGGCACCTGAAAGGCAGACAAGGAATAATGGATGGAAACTGATCCAGGAGAGATTCAACCTGGAAATAAGGAGAAACTTTCTGACAGTGAGAACTATCAACCAATGGAACAGAAGTTGCCTTCGGAAGTTGTGGGAGCTTCATCCATGGCTCTTTAATGGGAAAGATGCTGATCACTCATCTATTTATTTATGTTCCATGTTTGTAAGACCACCAATCTCTCTGACAAACCCCTCTGGCAGCAAACATGCCACATAAAACATCAACCATAACAAATATTATGGTTATTCCCACAGAAAATATGAATCGAGTCCCCCTTATTACAATTACAAAACATCTACAGTAGGCCGCACATCCACACTGAAACTCCCAACTTAACAGTCTGTCCTGTTTGCTTGGAGGGCCCCACATCAATGACCTCTTGTGGTGCGATTTTTTGGAAACATTCATTTACATTCTTGGGCTCAGAGAATGCCATCCTGTCCATCCTGTGCATCATTTGGGGCTGAAGCCACCATCTCATTCTTGATCTTGAAGAAAGAGTCAAGTTTTGATCCGGGAATTTTTTTGTACCCAGGATGGGAAACAGCATCGTCTTGGACCATCAGCATGACAATTGGAGCCAACTGCATACCAGAATAACCAGAGTTGGGATACAGAACATAGAACATAGAATAATAGAGTTGGAAGGGGCTTTGGAGGTCTTCTAGTCCAACCCCTTGCACAAGCTGAAGCACAAACTTCTCTCTCTCTCACTGGCCAGGGGTTTTCACAATTCCTCAGCCTGTTTCAAGAAGAACTGAATCAATTTAGCTTAAAAAAAACCTGGCATACAACTTCTCCATCAAAGCTACCAACCTCCCTTCCACGGAGGACCTGTATGCTGCACAAGTCAAAAAGAGGGCTGTGAAAATAGTTACAGACCCCTCACATCCTGGACATAAACTGTTTCAACTCCTTCCCTCAAAACGACGCTATAGAGCACTGCACACCAGAACAACCAGACACAAGGAGAGTTTTTCCCCGAATGCCATCACTCTACTGAAGAAATAACTCCCACAACACTGTCAAACTACTTAGTAAGACTGTATTACTATTCTTCTTCTCATCCTTCCTAGTACCTATCTCCTCCCACTTGTGACTATAACCGTGTTGTTTGTATCTTTACAATTTATATTGTTTTATTTGTTTCCTAGTATGATTTGACTGCTTATTTAGTAGCCTATGACCATCACTAAGTGTTCTATCTTATGATTCTTGATGAATGTATTTTTTCCTTTATGTACACCGAGAGCATATGCACCAAAGAAAAATTCCTTGTGTGCCCAATCACACTTGCCCAGTAAAGAATTCTATTCTATTCTAAAAAGCATAGAGCCCTTTCAATCCAAAAAAGGGTTTCCTGTTTGAAGGGCAATAAAAGTATGCTGTAAGGGAATGCTTGAAAGTTGAGAAAGAAAAGGAGCATTTACAAGCACGACCAGGACAGAACAGATGGATAGTTCAGCTGTATTTGGTGCAAGAGCCATTAGTGCTTCAGTTAAGCAATCGCAGAGAAAGAAACTTAAAATGATTCAGTGAGACTCCGCCTTAATGAGTTCGCTAATGAATGGTGGCCGAGGTGTCACGGATTCTATTTTCAAGATTCTGCCTCCAGACTCTCTTTTTCCTGGCATTAAGGATGATTGATGAAGCTCCCAGAGAATCTTGCATCTCCATCCGTGAACTGTTGGGGCTTGAGAAGACTGTCAACCTGAAGGCAACAATTATCTGCTTTGCTGTATATAGATTAAATCAAGCACTTTGTCCCTTGTTCTTAAAAGATGGTTTCAGAGAAACAGAAGCAGGTTCAGAGATGGAAAAAGAGCAGGGTAGAGGGATAGAAACAAGCCCTATGATGGGAGTTTTGGTCACCCTACTATAAAAAAAGATGCTGAGACTCTGGAAAGAGTGCAGAGAAGAGGTAGTGCAGGCTGTTAAATGCCTAGCACTTAATTCCAGCTGCCTGCGATTACTGCAGGCTCGAATCCCACCAGGCTCAAGGTTGACTCATCCTTCCATCCTCTCGGGGTAGGTAAATTGAGGACCCAAGATTGTTGGGGGCGATAAGCTGACTTTGTAAAAATGCCGCTTAGTAATAAGCAGGCATATACAATGGAATGAAGGCTATTGCTGAGCGCATTGGGTTGCGTTCCAAAAATTGTAAGCCGCCCTGAGTCTTTGGAGAAGGGCGGCATATAAATATGAATTAAAAAAAATAAAATAAAGATGATTAGGGGGCTGGAGGCTAAAACATATAAAGAACGGTTGCTGGAATTAGGTATGTGTCAGCGTTCCAGGGAAATTCCACTCCTGTCAGTAACTCCAAGACACATGCCATCTCAAAGTACTTTTATTAGAACAGTACCTGGCACATAATGGGGAAATCCAGAACTAAATCTTCCCGGCTTCCCCACAAAGTCCCAAGCTACAACCTATCCCCTTTTCCTTCATCACCAGATCACATGCACCAATCCCAAAGTAAGTTTTAATTCTTTCTGCACCACACTCTGTCACCTTGACTTATCAAAATAATATATTTTGTCTACTAAGAGCTACTCAATTAACATCACTCCCTCCCACTTTCTTCATCTATGTGGCAGCGATGAATTCCATGGCTGACAGGCATCCCCCCTTGAAATATCCTTCTCCTATAAGAAAATAAGAAACAAAACACAACCAGGGGTTAATGCATTGTCCTTAACCCCCCTCTCCCCCCTCCAAGAGGACCCTTAGGTTTGTGGGGGAATTCCTCATGGAATTGGTTAACCAATCTATCTGCATGTACATCCCAACTTTCTACCCAAGTAGCATCTGATATAGGGTAACCTATAGGGTATCATAAGACCAAATATTGCAACTGTTATCGGTGTAATCTAGAATCAAGGATTTTCTTGATTTCATAATGTGTCTCACCCTGTACGATTAAAGGTTTAGGGGGAGCAATTGGTATTGGTCTTATTGTTGATGTAACAGCTGGTTTTAATAAACTACTATGGAACACTGGGTGAATTTTTCCCAATAGCTGGGGAAGACTTAATTGGACCGTGACCGGATTGATTATTTTCGAAATTGGGAATGGACCTAAGAATTTAGGTGCCAACTTCTTACTAGGAAGTTTCAATCTAAGATGTTTAGTTGACAAATATACTTTGTCTCTACTTTAAATGGTGGTTGGAGGGATCTATGTTTGTCTGCCTGCTTTTTGTAATCCTTTGCAGCTTCAGTCAAAGCTTTTTTCATCTCCTCCCAGCCTTTCCTTAATGAGTTCATGTTACAGACATGGATGTAAGAGGTTCTCTAGGTAATTCTGGCACAGGGACAAATTCCATGCCAGTGTTGATTTGGAATGGAGTCAACCCTGTGCTGCTATGTACTGCATTATTATAAGCAACCTCTGCAAATGGTAATAATTCAGCCCAGTTTTCCTGTTGATAATTTACATAGCATCTAATGTATTGTTCCACCATGGCGTTAGCCCCTTCCGCTGCTCTGTTGCAGGCCAGATGGAATGCTGAGGATAACCTTGCGACGAACCAATAGACTTTAAAAACTCCCCGCAGAACTTAGCGGTAAATTGTACCCCTCTATTATTCTACGAGGTACTCCGTGTAGCCTATAGATATGCTTCACAAACAGTTTTGCAAGCTTTTTTGCAGATGGAAGTCCTTTAAAGGCTGTAAAGTGGGCCTGCTTAGAGAATAAGTCAATAACAGTCCAAATGATTGTATTCCCTCCACTCTCAGGTGGTAAAGTCCATTGTGATTTTTTCCCATGGCTGTGTTGGTTCAGCTATTTGTTGGAGGAGGCCAGGGTTTTTCCCCATTCTGTGTTTCATCGTGGCACAAATTGAGCAGCTTTTTACATAGTCCTCGATGTCAGATTTCATTTTTGGCCACCAGAACTGTCTTCTGACTAAATTTAGGGTTTTAAAGAACCCGAAGTGTCCCCCCAGCCACGAGTCATGGCTACGCTTTAGTACCATTAGTTTAGGTTTGCGGGTACATAAGTTTAGTTCCCTTTCCAAGCCAGTCCCTCATTCATTGTTAATTCGGTTTGATGCTCCACAAACCAGGGATTGGTCAATAGGACTGCTTTCAACTCCATGGTCAGTTTGTCTTCCAGGTGTTTGGGGTTGCAGTTGGCTTGGCCTCGAGTGGTTACTTGGCCTGCCGATTGAGCTTCTGATATCAAAGCCTGCACTATTTCCTCTCGGTGACTGTCAAACTGGGGTTTCCTGGACAGGGCGTCCACCAATATGTTTTTCACTCCGGGGATATATTTCATATTGAAGTTGAATCGCTTGAAGTATTGAGCCCAGCCGATTTGTTTAGGTGATAGCTTCCGAGGTGTCTTTAGAGCCTTGAGGTTCTTGTGATCAGTCCACACCTCAAATGGCTCCTTCACCTCTTCTAGGAAATGCCTCCAAATCAACAAAGCCCAACGTACTGCAAATGCTTCTTTCTCCCAGACCGCCCATCTTTGCTGTGTGTCCATTAGCTTTTTGGACACATAAGCGCAAGACATCAGTTGGTTCTGAGAGTCCTTTTGTAGCAGAATGGCCGCTACCACCACATCACTAGCATCAGCTTAGACTATAAAAGGTCTGGTTGGGTCTGGGTGCTGGAGAATGGGCTCAGCTGCAAAAAGGCATTTTAAGGTTTTAAAAGCTTTCTGACAGTCCATTGTCCAAGCAAGGGGTTGACTGGGCTTCAGTTTGGTGGGTGAAGGGCCCATTTTTAATAACTCTGTCAAAGGGAGGGCAACCTCAGCAAAAGAAGGAATGAATTGTCTATAGAAATTGGCAAAACCCAAAAAGCTTTGAAGTTGCTTTTGTGTTCTGGGGGGTTGCCAGTCCAGCACGGCTTTCACTTTTCCAAGGTCCATCTCAATTCCCTGGTTGGATATTTGGTAGCCTAAGTAATCCAGCGACTCCTTGTGGAATTCGCATTTTGACAGTTTTACATATAACTTGGCAGCCAAAAGTTTATTCAGGACTTGTCTGACCAATTTGACATGTTCCTTTTGCTGAATATAAAGTTGTCACCCATGTAGACGAGGACCCCCTGGTACAGGTGCAGATGTAACACTTCATTGATGAGTTGCATAAATACTGTGGGGGCCCCATGAAGTCCGAAAGGCATGGCTCAAAATTGGAAACTACCCAAACGGCAATTAAAGGCTGTTTTCCATTCGTCTCCCTCTTTTATGCAGACTCGGTAGTAAGCTTATCTCAGATCTAGCTTGGTGAAGACCTTGCCTTTTGACAGCTGCTTTAATAAGTCCTTCATAAGGGGGAGAGGATACATGTTTTTGACACACATGGCATTCACGCCCCTAAAATCAACACATAATCTCAACCCACCATCTTTCTTTTCTTTGAACAGCACTGGAGTGGCCAACTTAGATTTGGCAGGTTCAATGAAACCTCTGTCCAAATTGCTATCGATGTATTTCCTCAATTCAGTCATTTCAGCTGGTGTCATGGAATACATCTTTGGTTTTGGCAGTTTTGCTCTGGGTTCTAATTCTATGGTGCAATCTGTGGCTCGATGGGGAGGTAAAACATTACATTCCTCTTCACTGAATGCCCTTGACCAAGATAAAATCCCCACCCTGGAGGGATACTTTCTGCAGGGGGTAAATTTCCTTCTGGGTGTGGGGGAGAAGGACTTGGAGATTGCAACATACCTGTTGTAGTCTGCATCTCTCGTGTCTCCCTTGTAATTCGATCCTGTAGGCCTTCTGATTTAATTGGAGCTCCACACCTCCAATATGCCTCCTTTGCAGTATGTAAAAGGCTTGATGGAATGAATTCTCCAGGCAGCTTTTTCTCCAGTCCTGTCTGACAACTTCTCCAGGAATCTGTTTCTTTGGGCCGGGCTCCTAAATCTTGCCTCTCTTCCGCATGCCTTAACTCCTCCAAAGGGGGGCTGGGGGATTCAATTAATCTTCCAGTGCCCCCCCGCAAGGCCCTTCTGTCTTACCTCCCATGTTGGCTGATTCTTCAGATTGATCCATTGATGGAACAAATCCTGGGGTTCAGCACCCCTGATAGCTCCCTCTTGGGAGAGCTGAAAGTTGTTACAGTTCCAGATTATTGTCAGCATTCCAGGGAAATTGTCATGCCCCTGGCGGAGACTGACTCTGTGGAAGAGGAGGAATAGCCAACAGGGAGTGGAAGTGTGGCTCCAGAGGTGGTGGAGGAGGCTGGGGAAGGGCAGAGGCTGGCTGAGCAGTCAGAGGAGGACCCAGGCCCATCCCCTATCCATCCTAGGGCACACAGGGAGGAAAGGATCAGGATAAAATGTGGTCTACTTGGGAGGAGAGGGCCATGATCCTTTTCATGGGTTTCAGGTGTGAGATTTACATAAGAGTTTGGACCTGCGTGCTAACAGACGCTGGAGATAAATCAGTGTTTTATTCCTAAAGGTTTATCTTGGTTGGCATTCTTCCAACGGACTGTACCTGGTTATCTTCCTGAAGTTGGCAATTATCTATCCTGGTCTGTCGTGGAACTTTATTCAGTGCGGTTTAGTTTTGGTTTTTGCTTCGTTATCGGCTCTTTGAATGTGAACTGTGTTTCTTTCCTTTGAAATGTTATTTTGACTCCTCCACTGTGAACAATTAAACCGTGAAGCCAAGCTGAAGGCAATGAAGGATTTTTAGTTATGTTTTGGGTTTTGTTATATTTCTGATATACTCTGGGTCATCACAGAAATTCCATTCCTGTCAGTAACTCCAAGACACATGCCATCTCAAAGTACTTTTATTAGAACAGTACCTGGCACATACTGGAGAAATCTGGAACTAAATCTTCCCAGCTTCCCCACAAAGTTCCAAGTTACAACCCAACCCCTTTTCCTTCATCACCAGATCACGTGCACCAATCCCAAAGTAAGTTTAATTCTTTCTACATCACACTCTGTAACCTTGAACTATCAAAATAATATATTTTGTCTACTAAGAGCTACTCAATTAACATTACCCCTCCCACTTTCTTCAACTATGTGGCAGCGATGAATTCCATAGCTGACAGTATGTCTGGTTTAATGAAAAGAAGGACTAGGGGGTGGTAGGGTAGCAGTGTTACGATATCTGAGGGGCTGCCACAAAGAAGGGGGAATCAACATTTTCCAAAGCACCACAAGGCAGGACAAGAAACAATGGATGGAAATTAATCAAGGAGAGAAACAACCTGGAATTAAGGAGAAACTTCATAATTGTGCAGACAATTAACCAGTGGAACAGCTGGCCTCCAGAAATCATGGGCGCTTCATCATTGGAGGTGTTTAAAAAGGGACTGGACAGTCACTTGTGTGAAATGGTATAGGTTCTCCTGCTTGAGCAAGGGGCTGGACTAGAAGACCTCCAAGGTCCCTTCCAACTCTGTTATTCTGTATTCTGCAAGATATCAAAGGCAAGGCATGTTTCACCTTGAGAAGCTGTAGGGAGGTGGAATAGCCCTCTTCAAATCCCAGAAAGCCTGAATCACCAAAGACGGTCAAGGCCTGATCTCTCATATTCACAAATGCAACACACAAAGGATTTAAGTTACTGGAAGGCGGACTCTGCCTGAATGTTAGAAGGCTTCCCCAAACAGGTCCTTTCTCACTTTTCCTGGATGTGTCCAGGAAGTGGCTAGGCAGCTTATCTTTCAGGGATGCTTGATTTCTGCACATTAACAGGGACTGGCTCTCAATTCAAGAACTTCCCTGGAATGCCAATTTAATCCATCAGAATAGATCTTGAATGGACTTTGGAGGTCATCTAGTCCAACCCCTGCTCAAGCAGGAGACCCTATCCCATTTCAGATCCCAGTGGTGGGACTCATCTCCAGGGAGGATGAGTCTGCCTATCGAGATGAGGAGGACCAGTTGCTTTCGTGGTGTGGAGACACTAACTTGGTCCTCAACACCCATAAGACCAAGGAGCCTATAGTGGACTATAGAAGGAACAGATCAGACCTCCAGCCCTTGCTTATCAATGGAGACTGAGTGGAGCAAGTGGCCAGTTTTAAGTTTCTGGGTGTTACCCTAAAAGAGGACCTGACCTGGGGTGCTCACGTTGCAGCCCTGGTCAAAAGGGCCCAGCAGAGATTAGACTACCTGAGGCTTCTCAGGAAACAACAACTGAATGAAAAACTGCTGGTGACCTTCTACCGCTGTACCCAAGAGAGTATCTTAACTGACTGCACCTGTGTAGGGTTTGCCAATTGCACAGGGGCAGATAGAACAGCACTCCAGAGGGTTAACATCATTGCCCAGAGGATCCTGGGTTGCTCTCTCCCCTCTTTGGAAGAGATTTATAGCTCCCGCTGCCTTAAGAGAGTTCAAAACATCCTCAAAGATCCATCTCATCCTGGGAACCCTTTTTTTGACCTATTACCATCTGGCAGATGGTACAGGACAATAAAAACAAGGACAAATAGGCTGAAAAACAGCTTCTATCCCAGGGCAGTAGCTCTATTGAATTCTACTGTATAGGGCAATATTAATGCAATATCAGGGGTTTTCCATTCGATGTATAGAATGCGAAGGATGTTGTGTTTATTTTCATAGTCATAATAGACACTGAAGATGGCATTTAATTTTGTTGTACGAGGTGCAATGACAATAAAGTAAACTAAACTAATACCAGTCTCATGGTAGAATATTATTAGCAGCCACCCAAGAAGCCTTCATAAATCAAGAGAATGAACCAAGGCTTCAAAGAGAATGGATTTATAGCTCAACAAAGACACCCCTCCCTTCATACACCCCTCCCAGTCTCCGGAGTGCATCCAACTCTTCCAAAAGGCCTAAATGCAACAGGACAATCTGGTTAATGCGCCACTGACCCTGAAAAAATATAGAACATCAGGCTTAATGAGGATTTAATCGATATGGAATTAAACACTGTGTTGACCCTTAAACAGGCCACTTTAGAGCCACATAAAAAGGAAGACTGTCGGCAGCACTTACAAGTTTCATCTCCAAAGAGACCATGAGCTGAAGGGTGGAAGGGAAGGATATCAACCAAGTTAATGCTTTTACAAAAGCTTTCTATGGATGGTCTATTATAGTTCCCTCGGCTCCTAATTCTTCCCCTTGTCAATCTATATGTCTGTCTGTCTGTCATAATAGACACTGAAGATGGCATTTAATTTTGTTGTACGAGGTGCAATGACAATAAACTAAACTAATACCAGTCTCATGGTAGAATATTATTAGCAGCCACCCAAGAAGCCTTCTAAATCAAGAGAATGAACCAAGGCTTCAAAGAGAATGGTTTATAGCTCAGCAAAGATACCCCTCCCTTCATACACCCTCCCAGTCCTCCGGTGCATCCAACTCTTCCAAAAGGCCTAAATGCAACAGGACAATCTGGTTAATCGCCACTGACCCTGAAAAATATAGAACATCAGGCTTAATGAGGATTTAATCGATATGGAATTAAAATCAGAATAGAGCTGGAAGGAATCTTGGAGTTCTTCCTGCTGAAGCAGGAGACCCTATGCCATTCCAGACAAATGACAGTCAATCTCTTCTTAAAAACCTCCAGTGATGGAGCACCCACGATTTCCGAAGGCCAGCTGTTCTACTGGTTAATTGTCCTCACTGAGGAAGTTCCAGGTTGCTTCTGTCCTTGATTAGTTCCCATCTGTTGCATCTTGTCCTGCCTTCTGGTGCTTTGGAGAATAAGTTGGCCCTTTCTTCTTATGGGCGGTTGCAGTGTTCCATATCTATCTATCTATCTATCTTCCTCTCTGTCTCTCAATTCATCTACCTACCTACCTACCTACCTACCTATCTATATCTTACCTACCTACCTATCATCTATCAGAATAGAGCTGGAAGGAATCTTGGAGTTCTCCCTGCTGAAGCAGGAGACCCTATGCCATTCCAGACAAATGACAGTCCAATCTCTTCTTAAAAACCTCCAGTGATGGAGCACCCACGATTTCCGAAGGCCAGCTGTTCTACTGGTTAATTGTCCTCACTGTTAGGAAGTTCCAGGTTGCTTCTGTCCTTGATTAGTTCCCATCTGTTGCATCTTGTCCTGCCTTCTGGTGCTTTGGAGAATAAGTTGGCCCTTTCTTCTTATGGCGGTTGCAGTGTTCCAGGGTCATGTGATTCCCCTTTGCAAACTTTCTGACAAGCCAAGTCAGTGGGGAAGCCAGAGTCACTTAACTATGTTACTAACTTAGCAACTCCCATGATTAATTCACTTAACAACTCTTGCAAGAAAGGTCCTAATATGGGTCAAAATTCACTTAATTGTCTCACTTAGCAAATTTTGGCCTGGATTGTTGTCAAGGACTACACAAGTAAACATATTTGCAAAAGATCAACAGTGAAGCTGAAGCTTGTGAGACTATGAGGAGCTGTGGGAAAAAACAAGTCCCACCAATTCAGTGGACATTTCCATTTTTGCAATGTCCAAGAAGGGGCATTTATCGCCATTGTCGTCATCATGTCATATTTGAATTTACCACAATGCAACTGTCCACTCTGAAGCGAACCTGGCTGAAGCCATCTTTTGCTGCCTCATAGGTGCCACTAACTCTGAGAGGAGAAGGGAGGAGGAAGTAGATAGATCAGCAAACAAGTCAAAACAAAAGGTTTTCTTGTGGGAACCAAGGTCATCCCAACAAGTGGCAGTTGAAGGAGGAGAGGAGTGTCCAAGCAGCCTGCCAGCTCCTTTCATTGGACAATATGAAATATGACATCTGCCCCTGCTCTTTCCTGTCTGTGATGACCCGGGGCGTGGCACAAAGGCAACACAGTCAAATAAGCAAGAAGAGTCCCTTTATTATCTCCAACTTTGCCCCCAATGTCCAGGTTACCTTCGGCTGGAGAAAAAACTCTCCCAGGAAAAGCCTTTAACTGTAAAAAATTCAGTCCAAAACAAGGTACATACAAACTGTAACTTAAAATCCAAACAAACCAAACTGAAGTAATTTGTTTGGCAGGGCAGGAGAAGGAATTTCAGTCTTGAAAGCACAGCAAAACTCACACAGTTGGGAAGATGCCAGGAACACAGATAAGCCACGATGATACAAGATAAATTCATGTTTGCTCCCAACAGCTTGCTGCGCGCAGCTTCCCTTTTTAAACACTATGTTCCCAGCTGCAGCTAATGAAGGGAATCAGGGCCCTTTCCTCCCCCATAAGCCACGCAACCCATGTTGCTGTCTTCTCCGTTCTTCCCTACGTCCCCTAGGATGAAGAGGGCGTGGGCCTGGGTCTTCCTCTGAATTCCCTCTCCCTTGTTCTTCTTCTCTCCTGCTCTGCCCAGTCGGACTTTGCCCTTTCCCAGTGTCTTCCACAGCCAACGGAGCCACACTGCCACTCCCTGTCAGCTGTTCGGCTTCCTCCTCCGAATCAGATTCCAACAGGGGCATGACAATGTCCTTAGTTTAGAGCACAGCTGATTCATGCCATTTTATTCACAGGGATTGCTGTAGAAGGTAAGTATTAGAGCTTTTCTAAACGCGGAGTGTGCATGCGATCGCCGAACTGATTATTATACCGGTGGAATCCCATCCCTGTCTGGAAAGCTAAGATCCGGAATGAGCTAAGACTGGCAACTAATGCCCAAAATAACAACAACAATGAAAAGTTTCTTTCAATATGTAAGAGACAAGAAGAAAGTCAAGAAAACGATAGTTCCACTAATAGGAGTAGATGGCAAGGAGACTGGCAGAACTGCTTAATTCCTTCTTTGCATCTGTTTTTATGCAAAAGGAAAAAGGAAGGATAGACCAACCTATCCAGAGTAGCACTAAGAAATAGAAGAGATGTACAAGTCAGAACAGATAAGAAATGGTAAGAGGTATCCTGCAAGGGGGAGGAGGAGGGGACAGAGAGAATGGAGATAAGAGGGAAGGCGGGGGGGACAGCCTTGATGGAAAACAGAGGTGTGAGAACCAGCATATGCCAGTCTTCAAGGAGACATGTGAAACTGCTTTGTGGTGCCAACCATCCAGGCCATTCCCAAAACACCTAAACGGCATGCCATTGGACAGAAATGGACTGGTCAAGGAGGGAGGGCCAGGTCCAGGGGAAAAATATGTTTTGTGTGGGAACCTTCAGATTTCACCTTTCTTTCGCTGCAACCATCTAACCTTAGTAAAAGAACTTAGTACTTTAACCAAATGGAGTCGAGGGTTTTTCTTTTCTAGGATCCGACCTGGGGCAGGCCTGACACTTTCGCTCAAGGTCTTCCAGCAGATCTGTCAGGAAACCTGCACTGAGATGCGAGGGTATGTTAAATGATCTTTAAGATACCTTAACTCTGATTCCATGGCATTTTGCATCACAAACTAGCTATTTACCCATCAGAACTTCAACAGTTTTAGTGATGTTTGAGACATTAATACTAATACCTTAGTAGGCTTAAAAAGGACTCTTGCATCACAGAGATAAACCCGAAAAGAACAAGTACTAACAATACGCTTACCTTATACTGATTTTATTTATTTATTTATTTATTTATTTATTTATTTATTTATTTATTTATATTTGAACTTGTATGTCACCCCATCTCCAAGACTCGGCTCACAACTAAAAACACAGAACAATAAATATTTAAAAAGACATTAAACTAACAAGCCCAAATATAAGACATAACAATACAATAAAATATATTAAAACCCATCCCTCCCCGAAGGAGGGTCACAGCCCGGTTGGTCAAACAACCAAGTTTTAATTCGGAAGGTACGGAGATCAGGGGCCAGACGGAGCTCCAGAGGCAGTTGATTCCAGAGGTCGGGGCGCAACAGAGAAGGCTCGTCGTCGGGAAGTACCAACTGGCATTGGACCGCCGATGGAACCCCGAGGAGTCTGTTTATGAGCCGCACAGGGCGGCCGGAGCTAGCTATTGGAAGAAGACGCCCTCAGATATTGGGGACCCATGCCGTAGGACTTTGAATGTTAAAACTAAAACCTTGAATCTCACCCGAGCTAATCGGCAACCAATGCCACAGGAGGGGGGTAACATGGGAGAACCGGGTAACTCCCATCACCACCGCGATTCTGCACCAACTGCAATCTCGGATGGTATGCAAGGAGAGCGTTGCAGTAGTCGAGTCTCGAGGTGACAAGGGCATGAGTAACCGTGCGTAGGGCGTCTCGATCCAGAAAAGGGCGAAGTTGTCGAACAAGACGGAGCTGGGCAAAGGCCCTGGCGACGCCCCCACCTGCTCCTCCAACCGGAGCCGTACATCCAGGAGGATGTCTGTAGAGAAGGGAAAATAAAGAGTCCCTGGTGGTCAGTCTATTTACTGGTTGTTTCAGCAAGAGCCTCCACTAAAATCAGTAAAGTAAAAAATGTTTATTATCTGGTTAGATTTCTATCCTGCCTTCCTCCTGGAGCTGAAGACGGCTTCCATGAGAATTAGTTTTTGTATTACAGCTAAAACAACAGCCCTGTGAGGTAGGATGGGCTGAGAGAGAGTCAGGCTCCATAACCTGGCCCTCCTTCTGGTAGCCAACTCTTTAACCGCTATACCAGACTGTCTCTCCCTCAGTTGGATGGGTTCAAAGGCCAAGTGGATTTGCACTCGTGGTCTTTTGCAATTGTGTATGTGCGAATACACCCAGGAGAGCAGCTGGGTGATATCAAGTGCTGCACTAAAAGTTATTCTGCACTGTTTACTCAGCTGAACTCATTTACTTGATGGAAAATAAATTGCATTTTGCTTTCTTTTTTTCTCCCCCGTAGAAGACATTACCAGAGACATTTGCAGGGATGGGTTCAGGTTCTTGCGCTTCACTCACTTATCAGGGGGTGGATAAGTAATTATCTCTTTAGTGGGCTTCAGCTGCCCATCAGACCCAAAAGGGATCTTAATAGAAGTTGAGAAATTGCCCCTCCTGTGTGAAACTTTTAGGTAGACGGACAAGGTTTAACAAAAGGATGGTGTTGGTGCTTCTGCCAGTCAACTGTTCACCCTGGCAAGGAGATGGGCAGCTGGTATTATCAGCATATTGATGACAACAAACCCCATGCAGGTGACAACCTCTCCTGACCAAGGCTTCCCAGACCGTAATTACGCACACGCTTATTTTAAAAACAAGTCTTGTTTTATTGCAATGCTGGGAATTATTTTCACGCCCAGCCGGTAATGAGTCTCAAACAGTCCCTCGAAATAAGCACCCACCTTTCTTTCCTGTAAAGTGCTGCCAATAACAGAAGTGTCAAATAAACTAGAACAAAAACCAACCAAAGTACAAAGAGCTTCAAGAATGAATCTGAACCGAATGAATGACTTTGCTTCCTGCAAAGGTTTGATCACCTTTGCCTGTCCTTTATGCCTTATGGGAGGGGCAATCACCTCCCAGCCTTACTTCCGAGTCGCCCCTTTTGTCTCAGCTGCTCTCGCCTTCTAGCAGCTCTGCGCACACGCGCACTGGGAACAGGTTCCCCTTGTTCCTCTGCCTTGCTACTGCCAGACTCTGGAGGCTCTGGAATCAGCACCCCACTCCCAGATGGTCCTGGCCCCATCGCTGCATCGGATGCAGGACTCTCATCTGAATCTTCTTCAGCCTCCCAGACTGGTCTGCGTTCTTCCCCACTGTCTGATTCCACTGCTGTCTGCACAGGCTGCTGGCGAACCACAACATCCTGTCTCCTCTCTGCCCTATGCAGAAGTGGTACAGACCCCACCTCCTCCTCATTGCTAACGGGTGGTAGCTGCTCCTGGTCCTCGCCTGGAGCCTCCTGGGCAACTTGCTGCTGTTGCTGGTCTCATGGACCCATCCCAGCCCGATCCTGACCAACGCTCAGCTCCGTGCTTTCCTCTGCCAACTGAAACTCACCATCCTCCTCTGAACTTGCGTCTGGAGAGTGGTTGTTGTGGCCTGTCGGCCGCTGGCCCCTCCAGCAGCCAAATCAGAGGAGGAGGAGGAGACGTGGGAGTCAGGGTCAGCATCAAGGCAACCTAAGAGCTCCGAGGGGGAAGAGGGAATGGAGCTGTCAGAGAGAGAGAGACATAGGCAGAGCCTGGGTCGTCCATCAGCCCTCAAATGGAGAATCAACAGCCCCCAGGTCTGGAGGTGGCTGATGAGGAAGAGGAGGAACAGCCGGGTCCAGTGCCTGCCACACAGATGCACAGAAGGCAGAGGAGAGGAGAGCAGTGGAAATCTATGGGCCAGTCCTCGGGACGGAAGAGCCACCGCTGCTAGCAAAGCCCCACCCTAGCTCTGGGGATAAAAGGCAGGGGGTGGAGATGAATAGGTGTGGCAGACAATTATTCATCTCCATGCCAGACAGACCTGTTAGCCTGAGAGATAAACTTTTGGCCAGGGCTGCTGGAGCTCCTAATAAAGGAATCTTTGAGTTATACAGGTAGTCCTTGATTTATAACACTTCATTTAGTGACCAAAGTTAGAACAGCACTGAAAAAAAATGACTTATGACCATTTTTCACACTTATGATCATTGCAGCATCCCCATGGTCACGTGATTTATATTCAGATGCTTGGCAACTGACTCGTATTTATGACGGTTGCAATGTCCCAGGCTCCCATTTACAACCTTCTGACAAGCAAAGCCAATGTGGAAGCCAGATTCACTTAATGACCGTGTTCCTAATATATCGACTGCATTGATTCATGTAACAAACATGGCAAGAAAAGTCGTAAGATGGGATGCAACAGATTTCTTACTTAGCAGCATAAATTCTGGGCTCAATTGCAGCTGTAAGTTGGGAACTACCTGTACTTTAATTTCTTCACAGGCCATCCTGGTGTGCATCATTTGGAGAATTTGGAACTTCATCCAAGTTCAATGTAGAGAAATTCAATGTGGAGAAAAGTCAAGTCTTAAGTAGGTTACACATATAGACTGGGTGAAACCAGGCTTAATAGCAGTCACTGTAAGAGGGATCTTGGAGTCTTAATGGACAACCAGCTAAATATGAGCCAAAAAATATTTGTGGCATCAGCTAAAAAGCCAATGTGTTCCTAAGTTGCATTAACAGAGAGATACAGTCAAGATCAAGGGAGGTACTAACACTACTCTATAAAGACTTAGTAAGACTACACTTAAGAGTACCGCATCCAATTTTGGGCACCACACACACAAAAAAGATGTTGAGACAGTTAGATATGGTGAGATATTGAATGAAAGGGGTGAACTTAAATCTATGCAAGCGTTGGAAGAACAAGGCATAAAAATGAATTGTTTTCATATTTGCAAGTACAATCTAGATTTGATAAGGATATTAAAGTAGAAGGTATTTATAACAAGCAGATTGGGCTAGACAAAATATTGATGGGTACTGATGAAAAGGTGATTAAAAACTTTATGGATATTTTTAGAAATTAAAATGGAAGAGGAACAAGTTAAAGAAACAATGATTGCTTGGGGAAAATTTTGGATATGGGATTGATCTAGAGAAATGGGAAAAATTATGGTCCCAGAATTATAAAATGACAATGTCAACTGCTTATAAAGAAAATTTGTATAAGATGTTTTACAGGTGGCACTTACCCCGCGAGAATTGCAAGAATGTTTAAGAATAAATCGGATAAATGTTGGAAATGTCATCAGATACCTGGATCATATTACCATATGTGGTGGACTTGTTCGATGCAAAAAGATATTGGACTAAAATCCACATATGGTTGGAAAAAATGATACAACAACACATAGACTTGAAACCAGAAATATTTTTATTGGGAATTATACCAGATATCTACAATAAAGAGTTGAAATATTTGATTGTAAATGTTTTAACAGCAGCTAGAATTGTATTTGCCAAAAATTGGAAGAATGATAAAATACCTATGCAGGAGGAAGTGATTAGGAAAATTATGGACTGTGCTGAAATGAGAAAATTGACATTTGAAATTAGAGAACAAGAAGATAAACAATTTTACAAGATATGGGATTTGTTTTATCAATGGTTGGATAAAAAGACTTGGTAATGCAATAGACTATATAATTTTGTAATAGAAATATAATAGGCTGATATAAAATATAATGTTGATATAACCATTGGATGAAAGTATAACATAAATTTTAGATTAAAAATATATCTCGTATATATGATGAAATAAATAGTTTAATTGTACACAAGTAATAATTGATAAATACATAATGTTTTATTGATAATATGAGAAATTTTCTTTTTGATAAATTGTGAGTGATGAATATGAAAGGATGACACAAAGGATTTGTAACCAACTGACACACTGTATGTATATATGGAAGATGGTTTTTATGTTTTGTATGTCCTGTTTGTATGTTTGTATCAAAATAAAAACTTTTTATAAAAAAAAGATGTTGAGACTCTAGAAAGAGTGCAGAGAAGAGCAACCAAGATGATTAGGGGACTGGAGGCTAAAACATACGATGAAAGGTTGCAAGTATTCAGCATGGTTAGTCTCGGGAAGAGAAGGACCAGGGGAGACAGGAGAGCATCTTCCAATATTTGACGGGCTGCCACAGAGAGGAAGAAGGGGTCAAGCTATTTTCCAAGGCACCTGAAGGCCAGAAAAGGAATAATGGATGGAAACTGACCAAGGAAAGATTCAACCTGGAAATAAGGAGAGAACAATCAACCACAGAAACAGAAGTTGCCTTCAGAAGTTGTGGGAGTTTCATCACTGGAAGCTTTCAAAAAGAGATTCGACTGCCCTCTGTCAGAAATGGTGTAGGGTCTCCTGCTTGGGTGGGGGGTTGGACTAGATGACCTACAAGGTCCCTTCCAACCCTGTTAATCTGTTAACTTGATGTCCCCAGAAGAAGTGAGATCCAGAAATCTGACAAAACCTCCTTGACTAGCCTGTTGGGGATAGTCTTTCCCTTAAATGTCCTTTCAAAGGAGAGGAGCATTTTGATGAACTTCTCCTGGGATAAGTCTGATATACTTCCATTTGTTTTGCAATATGGTGTCCAAGTGAGGCAGGAGTGGGTATCAATCTTTCATGGTAGAGTCCCCTCTCTAACAGCTAGCAGCCATCTTCATTAAAGTTAAGCTGCTTATTAAACTTAAAGTGTCACTTAAAGCTGCCATGAATCTTGGTTCAGACTGTCCGAGAAGCCAGGAATAGTTAGGCTGATGAAAGCAGCAGAGACAGAATTCTTGGGAATCATTTTCAAAGACCACTAAGCCTTCACACCAACAAGAACCACAAGGAGCGAAGTTCAACAAAAATGGCTTTTAGCAAATTTAAATCAGAGTGAAAACAAGTTAAAAAAAAACACATCGCTTGAAAAGGGGGAAAACTTATTTTAGCCTACTTAGAGAGATGCAGTTTTAAATGCAATAACAAGTTAAAAATACAATTAGGAAAAAAAAGCGGGGGGGGGGGAGCTTATTTCTAAACAACATAGAAATGCAATTTTTCATGAACAAATGCCTGAATTTAAAAGGATGAAAACTAACTAGGTACCAAATGCAATGGTTGGAGAGTATTGCAAAGGGAGACCCAAATGTTTATTAGAGGGCCAGTTTCTGTAGCTTTAGACATGAAAGCTGGCTAGGTGACTGACCCTCCCCCTCTCTCCGCCCAACCCTCCTTGCAAGGTTGTTGTTGTGGAGAAAATAGGAGGAAGGAAGATTTGGTAGGTTTGTTGCCTTGAGGGTTTTTTTTTTAATTACATTTATATGCGCCTTCTCCAAGACTCAGGGCAGCTTACAATTTTGGGATACAACCCAGTGTGCTCAGCAATAGCCTTCATTCCATTGTATATGCCTGCTTATTACTAAGCGGCATTTTTACAAAGTCAGCTAATTGCCCCCAACAATCTTGGGTCCTCACTTTACCTACCCCGAGAGGATGGAAGGCTGAGTCAACCTTGAGCCTGGTGGGATTCGAGCCTACAGCAGTTGTAGGCAGCTGGAACTTAAGTGCTAGGCATTTAACAGCCTGAGCCACC
>CM019165.1:13195047-13246112 GCA_009733165.1 Naja naja
GTCATGCCCCTGGTGGAGACTGACTCTGAGGGAGAGGAGGAACAGCCGACAGGGAGTGGAAATGTGGCTCCGGAGGTTGTGGAGGAGGCTGGGAAGAGGCAGAGGCCGGCTGGGCAGTCAGAGGACCCAGGCCCATCCCCTCTGCCTCCTAGGACACGCAGGGAGGAGAGGATCAGGGAGAGACATGGTCTACTGAGGAGAAAGGGCCTTGATCCTCTTCATGGGCTGCAGCTGTGACAACTGGATAAGAGGAAGGATATGCATACAGGCCAGTGCTGGAAACAAAGCATGGAAATATCTCTAGTTTGTTGTTCCTCTCTGAGTTTGGCGTCCTTCCCAGTGTGTGTTCTGATATCTGTGGACGTCTTCAAGCCCTTATCTTGCCTGGTTTGTGTTGTTTTTTACTCTTTATAATTTAAACAGCATTTCCTCCTTCTTGTAACTGCTTGTGTGGGGTTTTTTTGTCTCCAGTCAAGGATATTTGCAGCTTGGAAGCAAAGTGAAGGAATAAAAGCGGCTTCACCTGTTTTTGTGACTGTGTTTGTTTTGTATCCCACCCTGGGTCACCACAATTTGTCTGGAATAGCATAGGGGTCTCCTGCCTGAGCAGGAGGTTAGACTAGAAGACCTCCAAGGTCCCTTCCAGCTCTGCTACTCTTTTAGAGGAGGTACACACAGAATCCACCACAGGTTGCTTTCTGGGACTGAGGCCTTTCAAATCAGCCGGACTATTTCTTGGAAGGCTCCATGGGGTGCTTCAAAAACTAATCCCTGATGTTCTGTTGCTTGTGTTTGCATTATGCTGAATTCTAGCAGCAGAGTCACCCTCACCCAAGGTCCCTGCAGTCCCAAAAGGGGATGGCGTGACCCTCGGGAGATCTGAAACGATCATTTATTTATTTATTTATTTATTATTTGCACTTGTATGCCGCCCCATCTCCGAAGACCGGAGCGGCTCAACTAAATATAATACAATAAATACTTAAAAAACTATTAAATTTAAATACAAGTCCAAATATAGTAAACTAAAACCATTAAAACAATCCCAACAGAGAGGATCTAATGAATCAGTTGCCAATCGTCTGAATTTTGATCACATGAACACAGGGATGCTGCAAAGGTCATAACTATGAAGAATGGCCATAAGTCACATTTTTCAGTGCCGTTGTAACTTTGAATGGTCACTAAATGAACTGTTGTTAGTCGAGAATCTGTACTCTGCTACTTTCATCTATGAAATCCTTTTTCTAATACCTCTCTCTGTCTCTGTCTCTGTCTCTGACTGTCTCTCTGTCTTTCTATTTCTCTGTCTCTCTGTGCCTGTCTCTCTGTCTGTCTCTGTCTGTCACTGTCTGTCTGTCTCTCTCTGTTTCTGTCTCTGTCTTTCTCTCTATCTCTGTCTTACTCTGTCTCTGTCTCTCTCTCTGTCTCTCTGTTTCTGTCTCTCTGTATCTGTCTGTCACAGTCTCTGTCTCTCTCTCTGTGTATCTCTGCTTCTGTCTCTCTGTCTTTCTCTATGTCTTTCTCTCTGTCTCTGTCTGTGTCCCTGTCTCTGTCACACTCTCTGTCTGTCTGTCTGTCTGTCTCTCTTTCTCTGTCATTCTCTGTCTCTGTCTCTCTCTGTCTCTCTCTCCATTTCTGTCTCTCTGTCTCTGTCTGTCACAGCCTCTGTCTCTCTCTGTGTGTCTCTCTGCCTCTGTCTCTCTGTCTTTCTCTATGTCTTTCTCTCTGTGTCTCTGTGTCTCTGTCTCTGTCTGTCTCTCCCTCTGTCTTTGTTTCTGTCTGTCTCTGTCAGTCTGACTCTCTGTCTTTCTGTCTCTCTCTGTGTGTGTGTGTCTGTGTGTATGTGTGTGTGAGAAAGAGAGAGAGAGAGAGAGAGAGAGCAGTGGTGGGACAACCAGTTCGCTAATCACACACTTCGCACATACACACCTTTCGAAATTATTTATCTTCAGTGTTACTTCGGGGAAGTAACCCAGCTGAGGCACAGCAATCTACTCTGCCATGCGAATCAGCTGAGCAGATATACGTAAGTACAGCACAGGGGTGGATGGGTGGGCCCACATGATCATCGGAGCTAGGGGGTTCACCCGTACTGGTCCGAACTGGGAGAATCCCACCCTTGTGTGTGGAGCCTCTGCTTTGGAAGGCCCACCTGCAGGCTCTCTCCCTCCCTCCGTAGAATTAAAGAGTGGATGACTGTTTCAGTAAACCCAAGCAGAGGTCTCTGTAGCATCCAATGCAAACAACTTCAACGTGGTAAATAGCAGCCAGTCAGGAAAAAGCCCAAATGTTTACATGAAACTCAAATAGACTCGTCAAGCAGGAAATAAAAGCTTGCAAAACACCTGGCAGAAGTGGCGGGAGTTTGGAGAGAAGAAAGTGACAGGAGCACGGCTGGCAAACAGACAAAAGCATTTTCCCAAAAAGGGCTGAAAGGGGCAGGAGTGTAAAAGCGAGGGTACAGGATTGTCCCTCCAGAGGAGCATGGATTTGGTTTTGGAATGGAAGCAGAAAA
Organism: Naja naja; assembly: GCA_009733165.1. Taxonomy (NCBI): domain Eukaryota; kingdom Metazoa; phylum Chordata; class Lepidosauria; order Squamata; family Elapidae; genus Naja; species Naja naja. Next base: position 13,197,566 of record CM019165.1, read on the forward strand.
AGCAACTTTTTGCGCAACAGCACTCAGTTTGGCTTGGAAACCCAAGGAATTCCCCTTTCATGACGTTCAGGTGTGAGCCAAAGAGATCAGAAGTGTCCCAAAAGGCTGTAGGCTGACTAGGGTCCCACCCTCAGTTGAACCTTAAGGCTGGGGTAACAGCTGGCACATCACCACATTCACAGAAGATGCAAAATTCAAACCATCTTTTTTTCTTTATTATCTGAGATTTTGAGAAATTCAGGTTTGAGGTGATCCTGGCAACTCCCTCAATTGGTCAGTGAACTCAACTCTGAGACTTTTGGTCAACCTATTTCCCAAAGCACCTGAAGGCCAAGGTAGGAATAATGATGGAAACTGATCAAGGAGAGATTCAACCTGGAAATAAGGAGAAATTTTCTGACAGTGAGGACAATCAAGCCATGGAACAGAAGTTGCCTTCAGAAGTTGTGGGAGCTTCATCACTGGAGGCTTTCAAGAAGAGACTGGACTGCCATTTGTCAGCAATGGTGTAGAATCTCCTGCTTGGGTAGGGGTTGGACTAGATGACCCACAAGGTCCCTTCCAACTCTGTTATTCTGCCCCTTTCCATTCCTGTGGCTTCAACCGTGTGGTTAGTCAACACCCTGACACTACAGAACAGCAGAGAACACAGAGTCCAGAATCCACCCCTGAAGGCATCCTGCTCTCATCCTCATTTGAGTGTCAATTAGTGCAATGCAGGAACCCAGCCATGACATGTTTTATGTTGTCCTTGGTCACTCACAACTCTTGCAGAAGCACACAGATTGAGACCAGTTGGGAATGTTGTCAAGATCCCCCTGCAATCTGCTGTGATATAAATGTACAAGGGTTTTTTTGTGTCCAACAAAGTTCTTCTGCTTGCCAAACTCTGCCACTGCCTGGCCCACCAACCTTCCCCATTTCAAATGCTCTTCCCAAAACCTGGCTTTGAAAAAAAATGCTGCCCTGTTGATGAGGGAAATGCACTTCAGCTCAGGCTAATCCATCATCCTGATTTGCAATTTAGGGCTAAATATACAAATGGGCTCCCAGGAAAAACAGAGCACTAAAGTGTGGAAGTTCGGCTACCATATGGCTCTCGTTTGCTTCCAGGAAGAAAAAAACAACAACCTTATCTGCCTTGTGAAAGAAAAGAAATGGAATGTGTCCTAACCTGGTCCCAGGCTACCTCTGAAGTTAGAAAGGCCAGTGAAGAATAAAAATGCCCTTGTCAGGATTCCGGCCGTTACCCCATTTAAAGCATGAGTCTCGAGCCAAACTTCCAAAACTTAAAAAGGATTTATTAGGAGTTAAAAGGTCCAGCATTGCCTGGGTGTAGCTGACTCTGAGACACATAATTCATTGTCATCCTTGACCCTGGTTTTCCCCCACCCCCTGGGTGCATCATAATTCATATTCTCCAATGGGAAACATCCATAGCCAAGAGTCATCAATCATGCTCTCCAGTTAGAATTTTGCACGGCAGAAACTTCAGTCACCTAGTTACTATCTTTGAAAACTATTTATGGAATGCACTTTTGGTTTGCAAGCTGCCGCACTGCTCCCCCCTCCCTTTCTGTTGGCAATTCTAAAGACCATAGAAATATTTTATGAGTTGACAGCCCTGCAGTTAAAACAAGCAGGTATTGTCAACTCGTAAAGCATTCCTGGCTTGCTCTCGAGTTGCCATAAGAAGGAGGTGGGGAGATTTGATGGAGCAGTTCGTTGCTATGATCAGAAGCACATTCCACGCATACCTTCCTCCAGATTGTGTCTCAAGTTACCAAGCCCAGCTGGAGAGGCGTGTTTTCCCCAGCCCCCGAAAGTGTTTTGTTGGAGAATGTGATTTATGACACACCCTGGGAGGAGGGGTGAACAGTAAATTACGTACGGCAGAGCTGACTGCACTGGGGAAAAGTGCCGACATGTTGCTCCTAATAAATAATTGGATTTCTTTGGAAACTTGGCTCGAGGCTAATGAATTAATTAGAGCATTTGTTGGAACCCTGGCAGGTATCACCACCCACAAGTCCTCAGTCCTTATAATCATCCCGGTCATATGTCCAAGAGGACCTCTCCTTCAACACAATTGAGAAATCTGCTCCAAATGTTGGTCATTTTCTCCCCCACCCAACCCTCCCAATTTTCAAAGAAACCTGCCGTAAAACTTTCAATTCAGAATTACTTTGTCCAGCTTCTTGCATACTTCCACAGAGTAGGATCAATCAATCAGAATAGAGCTGGAAGGGACCTTGGAGGTCTTCTAGTCCAGCCCCCTGCTCAAGCAGGAGAACCTATACCATCCCAGACAAAAGACTGTCCAGTCTCTTCTTAAAAACCTCCAATGATGCAGCACCCACAACTTCTGGTGGCAAGTTGTCCCACTGGTTAATTGTCCTCACTATTAGGAAGTGTAGGGATGCGGTGGCTTAGTGGCTAAGCTTGTCGATCAAGAAAGGCCAGCAGTTTGGCAGTTCGAATCCCTAGCACTGCTAGAGAATGGAGTGAGCTCCCATTACTTGTCCCCGCTTCTGCCAGCCTAGAGCCAGAAACCATTTAGCATGTATGTGCAAAGTGAGCCTTTACCTTTATTAGGAAGTTTCTCCTCAATTCCAGGTTGCTGTTTTCCTTGATTAACAGAGTTGGCAGGGACTTCGTACGTCATCTAGTCCAGAGCAGGAGACCTACACCATTTCTGATGGACTTCAGCTCCCAAGTTTTTTAGCCATCTGGCTTAGAGAATAGGGGACTGAGGACCAATTTATCTGGATGGGCAGGCGGTAGAAGTGTGACGCTCTCTAACTGCAGAGTAGCACCAAGGCTTCCCAACGTTTTGGATCTTAGCTCCCCAGGCTGGAATGGGACAACCTGTCATAGCCAACTCACCATGAGACACCCCACTGCAGGATAATTTCACCATTTAATTACCTAAAATAAATAAATAAACATTTTGATGTTTGCCATTCACATCTCATTCTGTCCCTCCTTTTGCATCCTTTCTTTAATTGATTCTATTCCACCATTTCTTTGATATCAGTGTAACTCTTGCCCTGCAGCGAGGAGTCCCACAGCAAGTTGGCCATGGACAGATGGCCAAGGCAAGATGGCTGTGGTGAGTTGGTCGCAGTAAATTGTCATAGACCATCACCCCAGGCCACTGCCACTGGACGAGGGCTGGATTGGGACCAAAGCTAAAGTCCGAAATCTTAGAAGGTGACATATTCTTGCCAGATACCTAACCTTGCTTCTGTCACCTTTGCTAGTGCCACAACTTAGCCAACAAGGCCAGGTAAATCTCTGGAGGGTGGATTCAACCAACATTTGAGCAATGTGCCCTCTACAATATCTCAAAAATGAGCTGCAGCAGACCAATGCTGATGGCAGAGCAAAGTGCCACAAAACAGCACTGGAGTGGCACCTGAATATGACTAAGGTGGGTTAACTGTAATAGACGCAAGAAACAACCATTTTGTGATGACCCAGGGCGTGATACAAAGGAAACAGTCAAATAAGCAAGAAGAGTCCCTTTATGATCTCCAAGTTTGCCCCCAAAGTCCAGGTTACCTTCAGCTGAAGAAAAACTCTCTCAGGAACAGTCTTTAAATGGAGGAAATTCAGTCCAAAAACAAAGTACATACAACTGTAACTAAAAATCCAAACAAACCAAGCTGCAGTAATTAACTTGACAGGGCAGGAGAAGGAATTTCAGACTTGAAAGCACGGCAAAACTCACACAGTTGGGAAGACGCCAGGAACACAGATAAGCCATGACAATACAGATAAATTCACGATTTGCTCCCAACAGCTTGCTGCGTGCAGCTTCCCTTTTTAAACAATGTCTTCCCAGCTGCAGCTAATGAAGGGAATCAGGGCCTTTTCCTCCCCCGTAAGCCACACAACTCACGTTGCTCCCTTCTCCATTCCTCCCTGGGTCTTCCTCTGAATTCCCTCTGCCTTTCTGTACCTCTCTCCTGCTCTGTCCAGATGGACTTTGCCCTTCCCCAGTTTCTTCCACAGCCAACAGAGCCACACTCCCACTCCGTCAGCTGCTCGGCCTCCCCCTCGGAATCAGATTCCAACAGGGGCATGACATATTTTGGGATTTCAACAAAGTACTCCATGCACATCAGTTATGGATTAACCAGAACTTTTGGTCACCTACGGAAATATAAAATTGCATGTACAACCAACCTAAACCATCTCATGTGCAACAACATTTGATTTTCCATAAATGCTTCTGATTTGCACCATGTTATGCACATCCTTGGATACAAATATGGGACGGCATGAACTCAGCAGAAACAAAGGCAGCAGGCAAATGGGACCAGTTCCCTCCCAATTTGCTGTGAGTTATCCACCGACTTCAGTTATTTGTAAAATAATAAAGATGGGGTACAACTAAATAAATGAATACATGGATGAAAAATATAGCCTTCCTCAAGTTCTCCTGTGTGATAGGGAAGGGAAAGGGCTTATAAATTAAGCTTGGTAATTTGAAACAATCTTGTGCAGCTTATCTGTTTAAAGACCAACAAAAAGCAGTAACTTTTGCTTGAATAGATATTCATATTTCTGCTTGGTTTCTAGGTACTTCTACAGAATTAAATAGGGAACATAGAAATATAACAGCAAATGTTTGAACAAACACTATCAATTCTCAGTCAATTTGAGGAGAGTTATGCTTCCAAAATTTCTTTCGAAGAAAAAGAGAATGTGGGTGACATTTGTATTCACAGAGAGAGCTGTCTCTCCTTCTTATTTAATAACCAGGAGAGTGAGGGAAATGTGAATACCCTGCCTCTCGTTGCTACAGCTTCACAACCTTCAATTCAAGAAGAGACTAGACAGTTATTATCTGAAATGGGATAGGTTCTCCTGCTTGACCAGGGGGCTGGACTAGAAGGCCTCCAAGGTCCCTTCCAGCTCATTCTATTCTATTCTAATTTAATTGCAAGGGAAAAAATCAGGAGGAAAGTCTTCCCAGGGCCCTTTTCAGATTCTGAAGCCAGGAAAGGGGTAACAGGAAATCCATTCTCCAGCCATCTGCAACCTTCCTGTGTCAGCCTTGGAAGCCATTTTTTTTTCTTGGAAGCTTCAAGGATGCCACATTCAGTGCCTGGGAATTTGGGAAGGGGGGATTTCACAGAGAGGTAGAAGATTAGACACATCAACATGCTTTCTCAGAGAGTCAAGGACATATTGCCCTGCACCTGAAGGGGAGTGACTGGAGGGATGTCTCCAGTTGGGACAAAGATTGGATTGGGCCATGTGATGGACTGATGGGTACAGGGGATGGATCTTGGATTTCTCTTTTTGGAAGGTAAAACCCAGAACTCTCAGATTCGGGTTTTCCCAGATGTGCCAATAGGACAACTCTTATAAAAAGGAACTTTGAAGAATTGTTTGTCTCGGAGTTTATTGGATTGGAGTTGATTAGTTGGAACGCTGACACCCTGGCTTCTCACCCTTCCTTCAATCCCAAGGGAAGATTTCAGAAGAAAAGTCCTCTAGGGGACAATTTTGGACATTATGACTGAAGAATTTCCTCTTCCTCCTAAGAAATGTGAAGAAGTCATCCATGTCTCTGATCACCAAACAAATAATCTTAAGGCTAGGGTGACAATCAACAGAAGGTTCTGCCCTAAATCACCTGCAGTTCATCAGTTCCCATATAGTTTGGCTAATGCAGGAGAAATTCTTCCCTGTTTAACCAGGATTCAAATTTTTTTACTACTGGTTCTGTGGGCGTGGCTTGGTGGGCATGGCAGGGGAAGGATACTGTAAAATCTCCAGTCAGAGGTGGTATTTGCCATTCTCTGAACTACTCAAAATTTCTGCTACTGGTTCTCCAGAACTTGTCAGAATCTGCTGAATACCACCTGTGTTTAACCCCTCCCAGGTCAGAGTGGGGAAACAGGGTCAACAAGGGACTGTAAATGACGTATGCCAGAGTTGGTGTCATACAGGGCAGTGTCAGTATATCACTTCTAATGAATCCTTTGAAGTTTTTTGAAGTTTGGCTCAAGAATCATGATTAGGGTGATTGCTGGAATCCTGACAGGAGCCCAGGCAGTCTGCACCCAGTCTCCCCGGGCTCTGTTTTCGCTGGCAGAGGGCTGCAGGAGGCCATTGCGGCCTAAAATGGAGCCTCAATGAGTGACGGCGAGCTGGCCATGCCCATCCTGACCACATTCATCCCAGTCAGCCCCCCCCCAGCCCCCTGAGGTCAAACACAACCCTGATGTGGCCCACAATGAAATCGAGTTCGACACCCCAGGACTAGACTCTCCAACCAAGGGCTATTAACTCTTCCATTTGATTGCTGGAATACTCCCCAAAAATATCAAAATACTTTTCCAAAAATGTCAAAAGAGGAGATTGGCTGTGGAAGATACATCTTAACGAATATGATGGAAATGAAGAAGAAAAAAATTCAGGTCCAGAGGAATGCAAAAGAGTACACTCAATTAAGTCAGTTCCTTCCTTCCGTTTGTTCTGCAACACAGCAGAAATTCCACATTTGCATTGCATTTGCAGCCTCTTACAATGGAGATTGGCTAATCGTTCACACTCTCCTCTTAAAAGGGTCAAACCCCAAGTTTTCTCCTTAAGATATGCTCCTGGGTTTAATCCCCGCCTTAAGAATTTCCTAGAGAGATTAGTTAGGGGGCCGTAATGACGATGTTAGGCAAGGTTTCCTGATTCAGAGGCAAACAGAGACTGGATAATTATCTTTTTAATGGGTTGAAGAGAAGATGCTACAATGCTAATGATTTGCTTAATGGCTAAGGGTTTATTGTGATGAGGACTATGCAGATGTTTATGGGGCTGCAGAATCTGCACCGATGCCTTGGAGGATATGAGGAAGAAATATAAAATGTGACACACGGACATATTGCAATGAATATTGATTCTTATTTTGGGCACAAAATACGAATGCAGTGAAACAGACAAACAAGCAGGGGCATCCAGGAAGATTGTAGAGTTGTGGAACTTAATCTCCAAAGGAATTGAATATGTTTAGCTCTAAGAAAATATGACCAGGTTTAGGACAACCTTCATCAAGTATTTTATGAATTGTCACACATATGATCATAACTGTTCTCTGTCATCCCAGTTTACCAGATGTAGAATAATGGACTTTAAGGTACAAGAAAGGAATTCTGGTTGAACATTAGGAAAAACTTCCTGATAGCTTTGACAATGATTGATAAAAGGGATGAATTCCACCAAATGTGATCAGCAAATGGAGGGGTCAACTCACCACAGCCAAGCCATGGGACAATTCACCACAGGACAACTCCCTGTGGGACAATTTAACAATACAATTACTTAAATAAAAAATATTTTAATTTTTGCCATTCACATTTCATTCTGTCCCTGCTTTTTCATCTTTTCCTTAGTGATTCTATTCCACCATTTCTTTGATATTAGTGTAACTAGTGTAGAGTTGGCTATGGTGAGTTGGCCATGGTGAGTTGGCCATGGTGTCCTGTGGCAAGTTGGCCATGGCGAGTTAATCGTGGTGAGTTGGCCATGGTGAGTTGGCCATGGTGAGTTTGCCATGGCGAGTTGATCATGGTGAGTTGGCTGTGGCGAGTTGGCCATGGCAAGTTGGCCATGGTGAGTTGATCATGGTGAATTGGCCATGGTGAGTTGGCCATGGTGAGTTGTCATAGATCCCCGAGCAAAGGCTGGATAAAAGCTTTCCAGGAATGGCTGATATTTGACTGAATAGGGGAATTAGCGTGTATGACATTTATGGCTCTCCCCACACTAGGATTCCACACTTTTCAACGTAAGGTGCCACCTGCTCCTCTTTCCATCTTTACAATCCAGCTAAGCTGGCAACTGAAACTTACTTTAATCCCCATGATTAAAGGAAAGCATAAAGGCACTTTGCTGCCTGAGGCAGAAAAAACATAATTGTGCAACTTTATTCTCCGTCACAATACTGCTACTTTCCAGAATCAGTCATTTGAAAGAACTGGCTGCCTGCTTTAAGAGACATCTGAGTGCCTCCAATAGATGAGGAGACTCATTTTGGAGTCTTAGGTGACATGGTGGGCCACAGACAGCTCTTCCACCAAAAGGGCAGGACAGCCAAAAACTTGGATTCTCAATTTTGGCAACTTTAAGATGCATGGACTTCAACTCTCAGAATTCATGCTGAATGGGGAACTGTGGGGGTTGAAGTCAGGGCTGGGCTGCTGGGGGTTCGCAGGGGTTCAGGAGAGCCCCTAGCTAAGATTCTGTGCAGTTTGGAGAACCCCAAATCCCACACCTGGATGGCCCTACCCACCCCTCCCGCTCCTCCCAGGAGTCCCCACACCACCCGCTTTGGATGCAGGTAAGTGCAGGGTGTGTACGGAAGCTTGGGGAGGGTGAAACACAGGCCTCCTGGAAGTTCGCGAAGGCCGGAAATGGGCCTGTTTCTGGCTTGCAGAGAGCCTCCGGAGCCGGGGAGGCCATTTTCACCCGCCTGGAGGCTCAAGGAAAGCCTCCGGAGCCCGGGGAGGGCAAACACCCCCACACCATGTTGCAGGGGGCTAACTAGGCCACGCCCATCCAGCAACCAGGGCCTCCTTGGGGTACCGTCGGCTAGAGTATGTTGGCTGGTGCTGCCCAGGGGTAGGGCCTTCTCTGTGGGAGCACCCACCCTGTGGAATCAGCTCCCCTTGGGGCTTCATTTGGCCCTGAATCTCCGCTCCTTCCGCCGGGACCTGAAGACTTGGCTGTTTCAGCAGGCTGGCCTGGACTGAAATGGGTTGGGGTGGGTTTTTAAGTGATTTTAATTTATTTTTACGGGTTTTAGATTTATTGGACTTGTGATTTAGTTATTTTTAATTAATTTATTTTATTGGGATTTTATATTATTTTATATTATTTTATATTATAAGCCGCCCTGGGAGAGAGGGCGGCATACAAGTCTAATAAAATAAATGAATAAATAAAACCGGGCAGAGAACCCAATGCTAACATTTTTGAAACTCGCCCCTGGTTGAAGTCCCCATATTTGCCAAGATTGATAAACACAAGTTCACACCACCTGAAGTAATAATCTCCTCTGTTTAATGATTGGGCCAACCCTGTGGTATCCCGCCTTCCTATGGATCCCCACCAAATGATATGCAAGGAGATATGTTTAACTATCTGAAAGGTTTAAATTGGATAAAGAAGTTTTTACAGATGAGGGAACTACTTTTGCAAAATATTTATACACCAGTGATGAACCTCTCATTGCTAAGGTTTACAAATTATTTGCAATGAATGGAAAGGGTGTGAATATATTGCATGATGAAATGCGCAAAAAAGACCAATATAATATTATGCTTGACCAATGGGAAAATGTGGACAAAATGGATTGAAGTTACATTACATTATGATTCTAAAAATTATAAAATGATGTATTATTGGCATTTAATGCCTGAAAAATTGTCAAAGATGTATGCTGGAAATGTAAACAATGTGAGGTATGGTTTATCTATTATGGTGCACCTATAAAACTGCTAAGCAAAAGGCATTTGCTGACACAGAACCTTCTTAAAACTGATGCACAGTTGAAACAAGATTTTTTCATTTTGGGTTTGATGGATAAACAGGCTGAAAAAAAGCGAATATAATCCTTGGTTGTATAAACAGAGTCATAGAATCCAAATCACGTGAAGTATTAATATCACTTTATTAATCCTTAGTAAGGCAACACCTGGAATACTGAATCCAGTTTGGGTCACCACATTATAAAAACAGGTTGAGACTTCGGAAGAAGTTCAGAGAAGAACAACTAAGATGATTAAAGGTGAGGAGACAAAAACATATGAAGAACGGTTGCAGGAATTGGGTATGGCCACTGTAGAGAAAAGGACAAGGGGTGACATGATAGCAGAGTTCCAGTATTTCAGGAGCTGCTACAAAGAAGAGGGGAGTCAACTTATTCTCCAAACTCACCTGAAGGCAAGAGAAGAAGCAATGGATGGAAGCTAATCAAGGAGAGAAGGAACCTGGAATTGAGGAGAAACTTCCTAACAGTGAGGACAATTAACCAGTGGAACAGCTGGCCTCCAGAAGTTGTGAGTGCTCCATCACTGGAGGTTTTCAAAAAGAGGCTAGAGAGTCACTTGTCCAAGATGGTATAGGTTCTCCTGTTTGAGCAGGGGGCTGGACTAGAAGACCTCCAAGGTCCCTTCCAGCTCTGACTGATTGAAAGAAAATGTGGGACTTTCTTCTACATGACAAGTTCTGCAAGGTTCCTATATGCACAAAGGTGGAAAGACTGTGAATTTTCAGAACAGAAGGATGGATTGTGGAGTTAATGGAACTGGTCCAAATGGCAAATTTGACTGCTTTGATTAAGATCACGATTTGACTGCTTTCCTTTCAACAAGACTATTTTTGGATTTTCCGCTTGATAAAAATAAAAAGGAAGTTTTGACTCTGGGATTTGATGACTAGACGTGTTCTGATTATAGAGAAATGTTTATTGTTGCAATTTAAAAGATATACATTTTATTTTACGTTGTTTTATGTTTTTATATAATGGATATTATGTGTATTCCTGGAGTTGCTGGAATGATTCATTTATGGATTGTTTTATTTAGACTAAGAAATCACGATATTATACATTGTTATTTTTTTACTGTTATATATATGTTGTCTTTGGTTAAACTAAAATAAGTGTATCCTTATAATTTTATCCCTACTGAAGAGAATTGGAAGTACCTCACACTATCCCAGGATGTGCTGTTGTCAAGAAGGTAACATTTGATTGTGTCTCTACTAATTAAAAATGTGCTTTTAATGACCGTTTTATTTATAAACAGTCACTAAACAAGCTACCTGTTAAAAGAGGAGTGGCTATAGTAGGAGACAATAAACAGCATGACTCCATACTTTTCCGGTGAGAATCTCAGATGTTCAAAATAAGAATGGAAGCATTCAAACAACTTGGACAACTTTATATTATAGCTTTAATGGATGTAGCAGAAGGACTGTCAGCACCTGGGGGCAGGGTTAAAAGAGGAATCAGCCTAGAATCCTTGCATAGGCACAAGCGAACCAAGTCACAACCTCCCTTGAATTTTACTGACTGTTATTTAACTCCAAGCAGGTGCTAATGCTTAGTTGAGAATATCCTAGTGCAGCGATGGCGAAACTTTTTGTTGTGGTGTGCTGTGCTGTGTGTGTGTGTGTGTGTGGAATGCCCTTGCATTGCCCTGCACCTTGCACACATGCACATGCAACACCCCCAGCCCCTTACCTGCACTGCGCATACACGCCTCCCAGCTGACTTTCGGCCCATTTGAGGCTGTTTTTGGCCTCCAGCCTTGGGAGCCTCGGGAGGCTGAAAATGGGCCCATTTAGGCACATCTGGTATTTCCAGAAGGCCCGTTTTTCAGCCTCCTGATGCTGCAGAGGCTTTCTTTGAGCCTCTGGGGTAGCAAAACCTGTCTCAAAAGGACTGAAAATTAGCTGGGAGGCGCGTGCATGAGCAGTGCAGATAAGTTTGGCTGGGGCTTGCGTGCCCACACAAATGGCTCTGCATGCCACCACAGGCTTGATTAGCAATAAACCAGCTTAATTGGATCTTCACGTGTGGACCTGATCATTCCTGCTGCAATGAGAAACAGGAGAATCCTTGGCATTACCCTAGTGAAAGCCATGCTTGAGAAGTTCTCTGAAAATCCTCCTTTCCCTCTCAAGTCCTTTTAAAACAAATTCTCTGCTGTCGAAGAGAATGAAAAATGGTACAGGGAGAAAATGTGGGTCTTTTCCACAGCATTAACATTTGCTAAATTGATTTTACAAATCTACGCCTTCTATTTCCACCTGCCTTACTGTACATACATCGCATGCATTCCTATTCTGTTAACATGTGATCTTCAAATGGGGCTCCAGCCACAACCTTTGACCCTCATCTCCACCTTATGGATGGGTCCTGTTCTGACGCAGCTCCCCAAACACGACAAACCTTCTGAAGTTAACCCAAAGATTCCTTTATTAGGAGCGCCAGCAGCCCCGCCAAAAATGTTTCTCTCTCACTGCAGCTAACAAGTCCGTCCAGACAGAAGATGACTAGTTCTCTGCCACATCTATTCCTTTCCGCCCCCTGCCTTTTATCCCCAGAGCCTGGGTGGGGCTTCACTAGCAGCGGTGGCTCTTCTGTCCCAAGGACCGGCCCATAGATTTCCACTGCTCTCCTCTCCTCTGCCTTCTGCACATCAAGCACTGGACCCAGCTGTTCCTCCTCTTCCTCATCAGCCACCTCCAGACCTGGGGGCTGTTGACTCTCCATCTGAGGGCTGACAGACGGATAGCCTCCACCTCTGTCTCTCTCTCTCTCTCTCTGATAGCTCCATTCCCTCTTCCCCCTCGGAGCTCACAGGTTGCCTTGATGCTGACCCTGACCCCCATGCCTCCTCCTCCGAGTCGGCTGCTGGACAACAGGCCACCACAGGTCCTTGAGCAAACAGGACCTTCGTGTTAGAGGAAAGGTAAACCTTCTTATGGAGAACAGTCATTAGAACAGGGAGCCAAGAAACTGTGTGCTGGGGCCAAATTCCAAGAGGTTGTGATGTCTTCCCTTTTGCTATTCAGTACTGCATGGCAAGCCCTTTCCAAACTTTAAGGAAGCAAGGAAGTGAAGAGCATGGGATATAGTTCACTCCACATCCTTGCTGTGCTCCTCACTGCAGTCTCCCCTCAATACAGGTATCCTTGACTTACAACAGTTTGCTTCATTCAAAGTTTACAACAGCATTGAAAAAAGTGACTTATGGCCATTTTTTTATACTTATGACCGTTGCAGTATCCCCACAGTCACATGATTTACATTTGGATGCTTGACAACTGACTCATGATGGTTGCCATGTCCCGGGGTGATGTGATCCCCTTTTGTGACCTTCTGACAAGCAAAGTCAATGGGGAAGCCAGGTTCACTGAACCACCATGTTACTAATTCAGCAACTGCAGGGATTTCTTTAACAAGCAGAATCAGCCTATCACCTCCAACAATCTGAGTCCTCATTTTACCCACCTCAGAAGGTCAGAAGGCAGATTCAATCTTGAGACAGTCAGGATCGAATTGCTGGCAGTGGGCAGAGGAAGGAAGGAAGGAAGGAAGGAAGGAAGGAAGGAAGGAAGGAAGGAAGGAAGGAAGGAAAGAAGGGACAGCAATCGCTTCATAGTGCTCCTCAGCCCTCTAAGCCGTTTACAGAGTCAGCCTATCGCCTCCAACAATCTGGGTCCTCATTTTACCCACCTCGGAAGATCAGAAGGCTGAGTCAACCTTGAGCCAGTTAGAATCAAACTGCTGGCAGTGGGCAGAGTTAGGAAGGAAGGAAGGAAGGAAGGAAGGAAGGAAGGAAGGAAGGAAAGAAGGGACAGCAATCGTTTCATAGTGCTCCTCAGCCCTCTCTAAGCAGTTTACAGAATCAGCCTATCTTCCCCAACAATTTGGGTCCTCATTTTACCCACCTCGGAAGGATGGAAAGCTGAGTCAACCTTGAGACTGGTGAGATTTGAACTGCAGGCAGCCAGCGTCAGCAGAAATAGCCTGCAGTATTGCACTCTAACCACTGCACCACCGCAGCTCTTACAAGCAGTAACTAGTGTAAAGTTCTGCCTTTAGATAGGAAGAATATAAGACACACATGAAGGTTTGGGGGACCTGGTTTGACAGCAGTTTATGCAAAAGGCTTTCACAAATTAAACAAGAACTGCAGCTGTTATAAAGTCAAATGCTCTCTGGGGTGCATTAATAGAAGGATAAAGGCCAGATGATGAACAGAATTGTTCCACTTTACTCTGGAACAATTAGAAGCCATCTAGATCAACCCCTTGCTTAAGCAAGAGACTCTACACCATTCTAGACAAACGGTAGTCCACTCTCTTCTTGAAATCTCCAGTGGTGGAGCCCCAGAAATTCTGGAAGCCAGCCATTCCATTGATTAATTGTTTTCACTGTCAGGACATTTCTCCTTAGTTCTCTCAAATGACCTTCCACCCATTATTTCTTGCCCTGCCCACAGGTGCTTTGGAGAATACACTGATCCCCTCTTCTCTTTAACAGCCTCCCAAGTATTGGAAAACTGTTTTCATGTCACTCCTGATCCTTCTCTTTCAAGGCTAGACCAGGACTCCCCAAACTTGGCAACTTTAAGACTTGTGGAGTTCAACTCCTAGAATACTCCAGCCAGCATAGCTCCACAATGAATTCCACGAGTCTTAAAAGTTGCCAAGTTTGGAGACCTCTGGGCTAGACATACCTAGTTCCCTTAATTATTCATCCTACAGTTTAGTCTGCAATCAGAGTTCAGAGAAGAGCAACCAAGATGATCAAAGGCCTGGAAGCTAAAACATATGAAGAACGGCTGTAGGATTTGGATATGGCCAGTCTAGAGAAAAGAAGAATTAGGGACAACATGATAGCAGCATTCCAGCATTTGAGAGGCTGCCCAAAAGAAGTGGGGATCAAGTTATTCTCCAAAACAGCAGAGAGCAGAACAAGAAACAATGGTTGGAAACTAAACTAAGAGAGAAGCAATCTGGAATTAACTAACAGTGAGGACAATTAACCAGTGGAATGGCTTGCCTTCAGAAGTTGTAAATGCTTTACCATTGGAGGTTTTTAAGAAGAAATTGGACAGTCACTTGTCTGAAATGGTACAGATTATGCTGCTTGAGCAGGGGGGGTGGACTAGAAGACCTCCAAGGTCCCTTCCACCTCATTCTTTTCTATCTCAGTCCTCTTAATTTTCTTCGTTGCTCTTTTCTGCATGCTTTCTATGGTTAAAAGTTATGCCAGGAATAAATCTCTAGATGGATTGATTTAGGAAACACTGAACAATTGCTTCAGTTACAGAATTAACCCATAACCTTCAAATCACAATGAAATAAATGAACTGATAAGTTTAAAGACTGGTTTTATTTCACTTCTCCACAATATGCTATCCATCAAGGCCTGCCAAATAATAAATATTATTTGCTCAGCGGCTATCGAAAACTGTCAAAGCTCAGGTTCTGAAATTAAATGCACAGATAAGGCTAAGTAAAAGCCCCAACCTTCGAGTAGTGTCAGGTAGCTGAATCTGAGCGTCAAAAATATCAATCACTTGGAAGCATGGAGGAAATTTCATTTTCTCTGTACTTAATGGTGAGCAAGTGAACTTCAAGAGTCTCAAAACCACTAGCCAGGAAGATAAGTTGGCATCATAGCTACCTCTTGAGAAGCTCCAGAAGGAAACGTGTGAGTGGAATTGAAAGTCCGACAAGGTCACCAAACCATTCATGAATGACCCACACCCATAACCATCACAGCCTGTCTTGAAACAGCAAAGTCTATTAAATTATCGTAAAATCTACATGACATAATTAATTTTCAGCTATAGTCAGCAGTCCATCCCATCAGCAATTTAGTCAATAAGTTTATACCTGCACCAATTCTTGGTTTGTTCAGATGTATTATTATTGTTGTTGTTGTTGTTGTTATTGTTGCTAATGTTGTTACTGTTGTTATTGTTCATTGCTCAGTCAGTCAGTTGTTCAGACTGGGTTTGGCACTTTTGTCTACCTATTGAGTCCTTACCAAGGATACAGGTTAGGCAAATCTGGATGATGATATATTATTATTATTATTATTATTATTATTATCATTATCATTTTTATTCATTAATCAACTCAGTCAACTGAACATTTAAAAATGTATTAATAATATCATTGATATTATTACTATCTCTTTTATTCATTAAACATGAAACTCAGTCAACTGAACATTTAAAACTGTATCACAAATACCAGTGACTGGTGCTAATAGTTGATATGGGTTGTTATTGTTGTTGTTATTATTATTACCTTCTCATCTTTCCTATTACCTGTTTCCTTAACTTCTTATGACTATAATTTTATTGTTTGTATTCTATTATTTATGTTGATTGCTTTTATTTAGTATCCTATTATAACTCATGTTGATTACTTATTTAGCATCCTATGACTATTGCTGAGGGTTGTACCTTGCGATTTATGATGATTGTATTTCATGATTATGATCAGGATTTATCACTTGTTGCTTATATTTACACTGGGAGTTTATGCACTGGAGACAAATTCCTTGCATGTCCAAATCACACAAACAGCATGGCTTTGTGCGATATGTGAATTTATGCAACAAATCATCTTAAAGGAAGCTAAAGTTCAGTTTGCTCCATTTCCACTAAAGACTGGCTGAGATCTCCAAATGCAAATATAACTAGCCAGAGCAATGCATAATTTTCAATTACATCCTTTAAAAGTTGCAAGACAAATGAGCGTACAACTCAAAACAGTCTTCGCCTCCTTAGTCTGTTACTAATTTTGCCACCCCAAAAATCACTTTAACAAATTGTCCCACTGTAATCACAATTGTAGACAAACCTATTTAAACGTATTTTTGTACCCAGTAAGAGCACCCTTGCTATGAAGCAGCTCAGAATATATACAGTAAGCTATAAAATGGAACCCAAAATATACATAGCAAGCTGCCTTCTTTAGGCCTGGACTTCAGCTAATCTGAAAAAAAGTGGGATCCAGCCTGGTTAGAATTACAATAAAGAGGCCCAAAGTTGTAGGGAAGTTCTGGGAAAAGAGGCATGGAGATAACATTTCATCTCCACATTCTAGTGTGGGCCACTATTAGTTATATTATTACAAAAAGTCAACAAAGGCTCCAGTTCTGCTTAACTGCAATGACATCTGCATCTTGGAAGCTGGCTGGCCAAATGACTGACTGTAGGATACTGTGAGGTTCTGTGAGAACCTGTAATTAAGGAGAAACTTCCCAAAAGTGAGGACAATTAACCAGTGGAACAGCTTGCTGTCAGACGCTGGGGATGCTCCATGTCATGCCCCTGGTGGAGACTGACTCCGAGGAAGAGGAGGAACAGCCAACAGGGAGTGGAAGTGTGGCTCCAGAGGCGGTGGAGACTGGGGAAGGACAGAGGCCGGCTGAGCAATCAGAGGAGGATCCAGGCCCATCCCCTATCCATCCCAGGGCACGCAGGGAGGAGAGGATCAGGGAAAAGCGTGGTCTACTCAGGAGGAGAGGACCATGATCCTCCTCAGGGCTTACAGCTGGGAACTATGTATATAAGTTTGTAACTGCATATGCAGAATTGCTGGAGTCAAAGTTAGTGTTTCCTTTGAAAGAGGTTTACATTTGTTGGCGTTCTTCCCAAGTACTTTCCCCGGTTATCTGCTTGGAACGTATGATTACTTATCTTGGTTTGATTTCAGAACTCTCACCAACACGGTTTGTTCTTGTTTTCCTTTTGCCTCATTATTTACTTTTGGGACTGTAAACTGTGACTAATAAAACAGTTAAGTTGAAGGCATTGCCGGACTTTAATTCATGTTTTGTGTTTGGGGTTATTTTGAGAGACTACGGGTCATCACACTCTATCACCAGAGGTTTTAAGGAGAGACTGGACAGTCACTTTTCTCAAGGGTTGGACTAGAAGACCTCCAAGGCCCCTCTCAACTCTGTTATTTTGTTCTTCAGTGGAATGGCTTGCCTCCAGAACTTGTGGGTGCTTCACCACTGGAGGTCTGTAGAGATTCTCCATCATCCAGAGCATGGTTGTCCCAAATGTGCTTTTTCAGGAGGCAACTGGACTTTCTTGGCTTTTCTTTTGAAGACTTTTCGCTTCTCATCCAAGAAGCTTCTTCAGCTCTGACTGGATTGTAGAGAACGGAAGGATTTATACTCCTTGCAGACAGCTGGTCATTTGCATCCTTTTAGAGGGTCCTTGAGGCCACTTGGAGGTTTATCTGTGTCCTCAGGGTCACCTGAGTAGTCAAATGGTTCCTGTAGTCTGCAATTTTTTCCTCTGGAAATCTGAAGAAATTTATCACTAGAGGTTTTTAAGAAGAGATTGGACAACCGGTCCCTATTCTGATTGATTGATTCTGTGAGAAGTAAAAGCAGTTTGGGCACATGGGAAAGGCAACCCGGCCTTCTGCTCCCCCGCCCAGGCAGGAACCGCACATAAAGCACACTTAATGGCCAGTTTAACTTTTACCTCTTTCTCCTGTGAAACAGGGATGGAGAAAGGATTTTTTGAAAGCTCTTTGCACTTGATGGCAATTACACAGCATCAAAGAAAAGGGCACTCAATTTATACCAGGGAAAACAAAATTCTGCGGCCTGTTCAATTAAGCTGATGTAATTTTCCTTATTGAAGAATAATCCATTCTTATGTTTTTACTAATGCACAGGACTTGTAGAATAGGTCACTCAAACAAGGGGAAAAAGGGATGCGCGGTTATGCGTGCCTAATAGATAACTTCAGTCCTTTTTTACTTTCTAAAAGAAAGATATTGTTCACCCATAAATACTCTCTCCTACTGTAAAGACTAGTTCATCAAAACATAGCAAATTTAAGATGTTGTACCTTGATTCTTGATGAATGTATCTTCTTTTATGTACACTGAGAGCACATGCACCGAAGACAAATTCCTTGTGTGTCCAGTCACATTTGGCCAATAAAGAATTCTATTCTATTCTATTCTATTCTGTTCTGTTCTGTTCTATTTCTATTTCTATTCTTATTGTGCCCTATGACTATCATAAAGTGTTGTAGCTGATGATTCTTGACTCTTGCCAAATGCATCTTTTCCTTTATGTACTACGAGCATTTGCACCAAGACAAATTCCTTGTGTGTCCAATCACACTTGGCCAATAAAGAATTCTATTTCTGTTCTATTCTAATTCTTATTCTATTCTAATTTCTATTCTATTCTATTTTCTATTGTACCTTATGATTCTTGACAAATGTACCTTTTCTTTTATGTACACTGAGAGCTGATGCACCAAAGACACAATTCCTTGTGTGTCCAATCTCACTTGGCCAATAAAGAATTCTATTCTATGTATGAACTTCAAGTCCCGGATAATTTGTGCTGCACGGGGAATTCTGGGAGTTGAAATCCACCCTTCTTAAAAGTTGGTAAGATTGAGAAACCTTGTAGATGATCTTTGTTCTGGGTGTACCATTTGTCACTCTGGAATGAAAAACTGAACTTCTCAAGATAAACCCTTCACTGCTTTCTCTGCTTTAATAAGTGAAAACAATCAACCCATGAAATGGAAGTTGCCTTCATCATCACTGGAGGCTTTCAAGAAGAGACTGGGCTGCCATTTGTCAGAAACAGGGTAGGGTCTCCTGCTTGGGCGGGGAGGGGGTTGGACTAGATGACCTGCAAGGTCCCTTCCAACTCTGTTAATCTTAATCTAATCTAATATTAGCAGCCTCTGCAACAGAGGCAGATTTGTTGGACGCCACTGTAAAATCAAAGCTGCTGCCCCTGTTTTTACAGGTGTGGCGTGTAAAAAAGAGGCAGTGGTCACACCTTCTGGTTTTTGACTCCCCTCTGCCACTTCCTCCAACTACCCAGCCTCCCCCTCACACCCAATACTGGCTTCCAGGGCTGGAAGGTGTGTGCATGAGCACCTGGCCAGCATCTCCTGGCTGGAAGATCTCGTGCTCTGCGTAGGGATTTTTCGTCATGCCCTAGAAACCTACACAACAATTGGATTATCCCTTACACGGGATGGGGGTGGGTGAGGGGAGGGGATTCTCCTTCCCCTCCTTTGTGTGGGTTTTAAAGACTGATTAGACATTTCTATTATAATAATAACATCAAGCAACTTTCTGTGGCACAGCATACTGGGTTTTTTTTTTAAATATATATTATGCAGCTTAATACATTCCTTTGCTTGAAATGATTTTCTGGGTAGTTTATAGCGGATTTCATACTCTCACATTCATAGACAAACACAGCAGCCTTGTATTTCTTTCTTTGATAGAGGGATGCCCAAATCCTTGCTTTTGCCACCAGGTGAGTGGTTTTTTTTTAATTTGGGAGGGAGGGAGGGAGGAAGAAGAAAAGAAAAGGGGGAGGGATGGAGGAAGGAAGGAAAGAAGAAAAGGCACAGGGAGAGAGGGAGGAAAGCAGACAGGCAGGAAGAAAGGAAAAGGAAGAGGGAGGGAGGGAGGAAGGAAAGAAGGAAGGAAAAGGGACAAGGAGGGAAGGAGGGAGGGAGGGAGGCAGGCAGGCAGGAAGAAAGCAAGGAAGAAAAAGGAGGAGGGAGGGAGGGAGGGAGGGAGGGAGGGAGGGAGGAAGGAAGGAAGAAGAAAAGGAGGAGGGAGGGAGGGAGGGAGGAGGGAGGGAGGAAGGAAGGAAGGAAGGAAGGAAGGAAGGAAGGAAGGAAGGAAGGAAGGAAGGAAGGAAGGGCTGACCTGACATCTATGACACTCTCCCCATGAGATGCAACACACAATCTTCTGCAGGCCTCTGGTTCTTTCTCCAGCTAACAGAGGGGGGCAGAATACACATCCGCACAATTTTCTGTTCCCAAGAGAACTTTTTTGAAGGGTTTAAGGCAAGCAAATCGTCAGCAGCCAGGAAGCATGAATCAAGCGATCCCACGATTCTTCTCGGGGCCTTTGGGGCCCAATATTCTCCCGGCTCTCATTTAATTAGATTTTTTTCCCCACATGGTCCTAAAGATTTCCCATTAATTGACCAGTTCATTTAGCCCAGGAAACTGGCTTCCCGAAAGAGGCAAAATCTATCCGAAGTGTTTCGAAGGCACCCTGAGGTATTTCCCCTGCAAGCAAACAAGGAGGTGTTTGGTTTCTCTGCTGCATTGAAGTCATATCCATAACCATCAACCACACTGGAAAGGGGGGGGGAGGAGAGAGGGAGAGGAGGGGAAGAGGAAGAGAGAGAGAGGAGGGAGGAAGAGAGAGGGAGCTAGGGAGAATGAGAGAGTTCTGTGTGTGTGTGTGAGAGGGAGAGAGATAATGAGAGAGAACAATGGAGGAGACAGGGAGAGGGGGAGAAAGACAGAGGGAAGGTGGGAGGGAGAAAGAGAGAAGGTGAGGGAGAGGGAGAGAGGGAGAAAGGGAAAGAATGTGCGTGTGTTTGTGTGAGGGAGACAGACAATGAGAGAGAGAGAGAGAGAGAAAGGAGGGAGGGGCAGAGGGAGAGAGGGGGGAGGAAGAGAGAGGGAGAGAAAGTGCAGGAGAGAGATAATGAGAAAGAGAGGAGGGATGAGGGTGGCGAGAGAGGGAGAGAAAAGAAGGGAGGGAGAGGAGAGAGGGGGAAGGAGAAAAAGAAAGCGAGAAAGGGGGAAGTCTACACTCCTGCAGCAAGCCCAGGAGATGAGAGAAGCAGCCAATAATAACCATCCAGATACACAGATTCTCCCCAACGTGATAGGGTGTGTGTGTTTGGGTGGGGGCGGGCCGTAAATCCAGGTGAGAAATTCATTTCACCAGCCCCCCCCCCACCAGCCTTAGGAAACTCCTCTTTCTGGAGGGCTGCCTGTTGTACAATGTCCCCCCCTTCCTGGCTCTCTGAGAGAATTGCCACTAGGTGGTACCCTTGGAATGGCGCTTTCCCTGTCTTCCCCCCTCCCTTTGCCCCCCCCGCCCCCCCCCAAGGATACCTCCCCCCCCCAGCCACCCAGTCCAGCCACCTGCCCCAGGGCTCCCCAACCCAAGGGCGCCCTCACTAATCCCATCCACTCACTTGGAAGACTCTGGCTGCCTTTGCTGCTCCCCCCCCATCTCCATCCCTCCCCCTCTCCATCCCCCCCCCCACGGCAGGCTCTCCTCCAAGACCCCTGCAGGAGCCTCCGCAGCTGATTTCACCCAGAGCGCCATTAAAAAAGAAAGGAAAAAAAGTGGAACCAAAACCATTCCCAGCCTACACAATATTTGTTCACTTTCCACGAAATCTTTCTCTTTCCAACCCCCTCCAGCCTTAATCCAGTTTAGCACCTTTGACTAATGCATATTTTACAAGAAACTGAGAATAATAATCGCGAGGAGGAGCAGGAGGAGCAGAAGAGGAGGAGGAGGAGAGATGGAGGAGGAGAAGAAGAAGAGGTGGACAAGCAGAGGAGGAGGAGGAGGAGGAGCAGGAGGAGAGGAGAGGAGGAAGAGGAGAAGGAGGAGAGGAGAAGGAGGAGGAGAAGAAGAGGTGGAGAAGCAGAGGAGGAGGAGGAGGAGGAGGAAGAAGAAGAAGAAGAAGAAGAAGAAGAAGAAGAAGAAGAAGAAGAAGAAGAAGAAGAAGAAGAAGAAGAAGAAGAAGAAGAAGAAGAAGAAGAAGAAGAAGAATCCACCTGGTTTGCCTCTTGGTGCCTCCACCTTTTCCTCCCCAAACTCCACCCCACTTTTCGGGGCCACACACACACACTCACACACACACACCAAGTATCCTTCTTTTCAACCCGTAAATCTGCGCTCCAAACGGCTGGAAGGCAGCGGTTTACACACACACACACACACACACCCGCACGCACGCACCTCCATCGGGCGCTTTGGTCTAAAGACAGCCTTCTAACCACGGGGAAATCCTACCGGCTGGAGGTCATCTCTACCGTTGCAATTCACAATAAAAAGGCGCGACCAAGCAAGATAACCCTTTAACCGCGCGGGGGGGGGGGCGGGGGAGAGAATAGATCGCTCTCCTCTATCCTTAGACCACTTTCGTCCCCCCCCCCGGAAAGTCCAGATTCTCCTGCCCTTTGAAACACACACACACACAAAATCGCTGGAAACTTTGGCCAAACTCATGGGTTTCCCAGGCCAGGCTATTTGGCCCTGTTCTGCAGGGGACCGGGGAGGGGGGGGCAATCCTGCTGTTGAAATGGGGAAGGGGGGCTTCTCCCTTGCCCCGCCGCAATCGTCAATGGCCGGGGATGCCTCCCGACACTGAACAAGCTTTGCAAAAACCTCCACTGAATGTCAGTCGCGGCGTCCGGAGAAGACCCGGGTGTCAGGGACCGGTGTCGGGAGGAATCACACACACACACACCCCGCAAAAAAAAAAAAAAAGACCGAGCCTTTGGCAGGGATCGCCCGTGGCAAGAAGGACTTCTCCCCCCGCCCACGGCTCCACAGGAAAGGCCCCGATGAAGGGATGGAGGCTGGCCAGGGGGAGGGGAGAAGACCGCCCCCCCTCATCCTCGCCCAGCATCGCAACATCTGCAGACACCTGCCGGAGCTGCAGACCCCCCCCCTTCCCAGGCCAGCGGGAAGCTCGGGCGAAAGCCAACAAGGGGAGGGGGGCTTCCAGGAAAGCCCGAGGCCTCCCCCCAGGCCAGGGCGCTCCCCAGGTGGAGACCCTGCGCCGGCCGAAGAGGCGGGGAGAAGAAGGGGGGGTCCTGCTTAGAAATAAACCGCTGCGGCGCTTTTCGGGCTGGAAAGGAGAGGCCGGCCGCCCAACAGCCTCTCGACGCCTGGGGGTGGGGGGAGATGGAGGAGGGAGAGAGAAACGCCGCCCTCCCCCCAAACGCCCCCGGCTCTGGGGTCTCCGGGCCGCCGGGACGGTCACCCCAAAAACAGGGCCGGGGTCCCCCAGACCCCTTCACCCCCGAACCCCACCTCCTCCGAGGGAAAGGCGAAGGGAGCAGAAGCCACCCGTCAATCGACCAACCCCCCACCCCCACCCCGCCCTCAATACACACACCCGCGGCGGCTGTTCTTCCGCAACGCGCAGCGGCTGCCCTGCCTCCCTGCCTGGCCGCGCAACTCTGCGCCCAAGCGCATCCTCCCCTCCCCCGGTGGGTGGGGGGTCCGGGCTCGGACGGCGTCGCCCGCCTCCCCCCTCCCTGGAACGAGCCCACCGCGCGCGGCAAACTTGCCAGGCGGAACTTCTGCCCTGCGCTGAGCCCGAGGCTGCCTGCCTCCCTCCCTCCCCTCCCGCCAGCCGCGTCCCGCGGGCGCCCTCTTGCCTACCTTCCGCGATGGCCCTCTTCATCTTAGGCGCTCGGGCAAGGCACGTCTCGGGGGGCAGCAATCCTTCCCCGGAGGGGCGCGGCGGCGGGCAGGCGCAGCGGAGCCTCATGCGAACTTCCCAGCGGGCGCGGCCAGCCAGAGGCTGCCTCTGCCGGCGTCTCCGCGGAGGGCCGCCCGGCTCCTCGGGCGAGCGAGGCGCAGCAGTCCGGCGGCCGGAGCCAGCATCCAGGCGCGGGAGCGGGACGGAGTCGGGCGAGCGGTTCTCCTCGGTTCCCGGCGGCGGAGGGGGGGGGATACCGATCCGGGCCGCCTCCCGCGCGGCTCCCAGCCCCGGGCGACGCGTTCCGACCCCCGCCCTCCCCGCCCCTTCCCTTCTTCCCTGCCGCCGCGTCCGGAAGGCGGGGCGCCGGGTCCCTGCTTGGAGCCGAGGTGCGCCGCGCCGCGCAGAGCGAGCGAGCCCGAAAGGTGTAGGACGCCGGATGGGATCACGTGGTGGGAGGGAGACGGCTCGGCCTAGATCGGATTTACTGGCGGGGAGAGGGAGGCGGAGGAGGCGGCGGAGGGGAGGGGAGGAGGGGCCGCAGCCGCCTCACGCTCAGCCGGGGAAGCGCCCGGAGCAGCGGACGGGGAGCCGCTGCGGCCAGGTTGGGCCTCGCCCGGGGCGGAGCTGAAGCCGCGGCAGATTGGCCGCTCGGCCGTTGGAAGGAGCCGAGCTCGCTGGGCGCTACAGCTGACGGGGCTGCCTGGGAGGGGAGAGCGGCGGGGGCGAGGTGGCCTCAGGGGACTGCCCGAAGGGGCGACGCCCTCCCGGCAAGGAACGCGGGATGAGGGCTGCTGCCCTCGCCGGACGACTCTCATTACGTGAGGGACGGAAGGCCGCCGAGGAGACGGCAAGGCGCGCCCCCCCCCCCGACGGGGAGAACCGCTCCCGGGGCTCTGCAGAGCGCACACCGGCCGGGCGCTGTTGGCCCCGAGCCCGGGAAGGAGTCGGGAGGGAGATTTTCCTCAGGGGCCCGTCGCCCACCCACCTCCGCCCCGCGGCTTACCCCGCGGGCGCTTCATTCCTGGCGGCCGGTTCCCAGCCTGGCCCGGCGCCTGTGGGTGGCGCTCCATGGTCGCTGCCGCGCTCGGCTATGCCCGCTTCCGCGCTTTCTCGGCCGCCATCCGGGGTGTCGAGGGGCCGCCGACCCTCCTGACGACTCTGCAGGCCCGGTGGGCCTGGACCCACCAAAGGATAGCGGGGCTGGCTGAAACGCCCAGTTATAGGTCTGGCCGTCCCGAGGCGAGCCGCGGAGGTGGGACTTGGTCGAATTATATAAACATACAAATTAGGCGAAACTTGGCTCAAAAACAGTACAAACAGAGCATACAGGTGAAACTCGAAAAATTAGAATATCATGCAAAAGTTCATTTATTTCAGTAATGCAACTTAAAAGGTGAAATTAATATATGAGATAGACTCATTACATGCAAAGCAAGATAGTTCAAGCCATGATTTGTCATAATTGTGATGATTATGGCTTACAGCTCATGAAAACCCCAAATCCACAATCTCAAAAAATTAGAATATGACATGCAATCAAAACAAGGATTGTACATAGAACAATATTGGACCTCTGAAAAGTATAAGCATGCATATGTACTCAGTACTTGGTTTGGGCCCCTTTTGCAGCAATTACTGCCTCAATGCGGTGGCATGGAAGCTATCAGCCTGTGGCACTGCTGAGGTGTTATGGAAGACCAGGATGCTTCAATAGCGGCCTTCAGCTCTTCTGCATTGTTCGGTCTCATGTCTCTCATCTTTCTCTTGGCAATGCCCCATAGATTTCTATGGGGTTCAGGTCAGGCGAGTTTGCTGGCCAATCAAGCACAGTAATCCCACAGTCATTGAACCAGGTTTTGGTGCTTTTGGCAGTGTGGGCAGGTGCCAAGTCCTGCTGGAAAATGAAGTCAGCATCCCCATAAAGCTCGTCTGTGGAAGGAAGCATGAAGTGCTCCAAAATCTCCTGGTAGATGGCTGCATTGACCCTGGACTTAATGAAGCACAGTGGACCAACACCAGCAGATGACATGGCTCCCAAATCAACACAGACTGTGGAAACTTCACACTGGACTTCAAGCATCTTGCAGTGTGTGCCTCTCCATTCTTCTTCCAGACTCTGGGTCCTTGGTTTCCAAATGAGATGCAAAAGTTGCTCTCCTCAGAAAAGAGGACTTTGGACCACTGAGCAACAGACCAGGTCTGTTTTTCTTTAGCCCAGGTAAGACGCTTCTGACAAGATTTGAAGCCCATGTTCAGGATCCGTCTGTGTGTGGTGGCTCTTGATGCATTGACTCCAGCCTCAGTCCACTCCTTGTGAAAGTCCCCAACACTTTTGAATGGCCTTTTCCTGACAATCCTCTCCAGGCTGCAGTCATCCCTGCTGCTTGTGCACCTTTTTCTTCCACACTTTTCCCTTCCACATAACTTCTATTAATGTGCTTTGATACAGCACTTTGGGAACATCCAACTTCTTTTGCAATTACCTTTTGAGGCTTTCCTCCTTATGGAGGGTGTCAGTGATGGTTTTCTGCACAACTGTCAGGTCAGCAGTCTTTCCCATGATTGTGATTGCTACTGAACCAGACTTGAGAGACCATTTAAAGGCTCAGGAACCCTTTGCAGGTGTTACGGCTTAATTAGCTGATTAGAGTGGGACACTTTGAGCCTAGAATATTGCCCTTTTCACAATATTCTAATTTTCTGAGATTGTGGATTTGGGGTTTTCATGAGCTGTAAGCCATAATCATCACAATTATGGCAAATCACGGCTTGAACTATCTTGCTTTGCATGTAATGAGTCTATCTCATATATTAGTTTCACCTTTTAAGTTGCATTACTGAAATAAATGAACTTTTGCATGATACTCTTAATTTTTCGAGCTTCACCTGTAGAATCAAAATCACATGAATTAT
Organism: Naja naja; assembly: GCA_009733165.1. Classification (NCBI taxonomy): domain Eukaryota; kingdom Metazoa; phylum Chordata; class Lepidosauria; order Squamata; family Elapidae; genus Naja; species Naja naja. The sequence goes on from CM019165.1 coordinate 13,224,303, forward strand.
TAGTACCACTTTAAATCCTTAGTTAAGGCCACACCTGGAATATTGCATCCAGTTTTGCTCACCACTGAGGGAATACTTTACCCTTTGCCCGGTGGGCCTCCCACGGTGAGCCAATTCCACACAAAACCTCTCCAGTTTTGTCATGGGGTGAGAGAGCCCCGAAAAGTGGGCTCAGCCCCTTTTATTAGGTTTTTTACTAAAGCAAGCAGTTACAGTACAGGAGGCTTATTCTTATTGGTTACACATTGCTATATTTGGCTATTTTGATATAACGAAGGGAAGAAAAGCGGCTGTAACAAGCATGTAACTTTTGCTGATATATCAATCATGTTAGCCACCTTATCAGTGGTGGGTGCAGGCTATCTAGTTACTGGTGAAATGTAATGCAGAAGTTATGCGAGCATCAAACAAGGTTACAGTTTGTGTGCGAGAAGCAAACAAGGTAGTTACAATTTGTGTGGAGCAAAGATGTTACATTCTGTGGCTACATGGTTGGAACAAGATATGTAAAAACAAATAAGACAGTGCGGCTTTGTTCCCTGCATAATGGCTAATACAAAGGCAATTGATGATTTTATAGCAACACACCACATTAACAAAAAATAGTTGAGACCTTGTAAAAAGTGCAGAGAAGAGTAACTAAACGATTAAAAAGCCTGGAGACAAAGGACTCCAGACACATGAGGAACAGTTGCATGAACTGGTTATTGCTAATCTAGAGAAAAAGTCCAGGGGTGACGTGATAGCAGTATTCCAGTTATTTATGGGGCTGCCATAAAAAGGGGGGTCAAATTATTCTACAAAGCACCAGAAGAAACAATGGATGGAAACTAACCAAAGACAGAAGCAACCTGGAACTAAGGAGAAACTTCTAACAGTGAGGACAATTAACCAGTGGAACAGCTTGCCACTAGAAATCGTGGGTGCTCCAACCCTGGAGGTTTTTAAGAAGAGACTGGAAAGCCCAGTTGTCTGAAATGGTATTCTCCTGCTTGAGCAGGGGTGGGTGGGCCAGAAGACCTCCAAAGTCCCTTCCAGCTCTATTCTGATTGATTGACCTTCGCAGAGCTGCAGGTGGGTGTGAGGGAACTTAGCCATTCCAGGCATGGAGGGCCCAGACTGTGACCTGTTGGGCTCAGTTCTGGGACGCCTTCTGGCTGATAGAAGAAGCTCTTCTCACACACACAAGGACACTCCCTTGGACCACTCCGCCGTTTGGACCATGGGACTGGCGGAGTTGGTGGCCTGCTGTCAAATCTAATGTTTTCCTTTCTGACTTCTCAAGCAAGAGCAATGTCAGGTTTCCAAGTGATGAAATCCATTTAAAAACAAAAGAGCAAAGTCCAACTTCCAAAACAATGTCTTTTATTTAGGAAAGCATCAAACTGGCAAAGTCCGTTGTAATTCCGGATCTGACACAACCCGGAATTACACCACATAATATTGGAAGTTAGAAACAGCCCCCAAAAGTCACATTCCCCAACAAGTAAATCAAAATTTGTCTGGTGCCATCCATCTCCACCTCCAGGTTTCAGCAGGGTCAGTTTTCGTTCCCACAGGAAGGAGAACCACCTAGCCTAAACAACTCTCTCTCTCTCTCCCTCTCTCTCTCTCTCTCTCTCTCTCTCCCTCCCTCCCTCCCTCTCTCTCTCTCTCTCCCCACTCCTCCCACCTTAGGAATGTGACAAGCCGGAAACCCGCTCCCTCCATGACCAGCAAAGAGGAAGAAAGAAAAGGAATATATACTAAGCCTAACTAAAATGGCTACACATATGTCAATTTCAGGCTTGACAAGCAAATTGTGCCTGATTCCGTTCACTTCTCAGGGGTCTCCTGCTGACACAGATGGATCCTAGTGCTTTTCACCTTCCTTGTTCCCAACATTGAGAAGAATAAAAATAAAAGATACGTGAAAGCCAAACCAAGACAAAGACACATGAAATGGAGCTCATCTTGTTATTTTCCCCCCTCTATTGAATCCTTTCTATTGAATCTACTCTTAAAGTTAGTCTTAAAGACATACCCATGGAGTTTTCCTGCCAACATACAAAACGCTGCTTGCCTGCTGGAATTATTTTCAATTTGCCTGGTGATTTTTCAGCTGTTGGTCTTCTGTCCAAGCCCTGCTGAGCTTCAAACTCAAAAAAAAAAGTGTTTCCAGATGGTATTAGCGTAACAGAGGGGCTTAATTTGAACTGTTTAAAATAGCAATTCTTTAAAATTTAGCCCAGTTTAAGCTTAAGGCTTAGGGCAAATGGCTTTTCCTGCCTCCTGTTGCACTTGCAGATCGACTCCTCTAAGCAGCAGCTGGGAGGAGTAAAAACAGTGGTCCCCAAGAACTTGGATTTTTGGAGATGCCATCACTAAAGATGGAGGGGTCCATGGATTTAGTGGTCAGGATGTGCATTTCTTCTGGAGCCACTGATCCACCATCTTGTGAGGTTTCTCACGTGGACAGTGAGAATGATATTCTAGGATTGTCGTGTTTCTCATTCCACAACTTGGCAGGATAGACCTAATCAGAGGTGCTTCTACAATCAATGAAACACATACTGACTTGCTCTGTGTAGTTTCCAGTTTTTTCAATTACCTCCTAGCATGTGTCATCAATAATGTTCCATGTTCCTCAGCCTTATGTATTGATAACTTGAGCATCTGACATCTTCTATCCCACACAGGGCTCTAATCTCTTGAATGATCCTGAACATTATTTTGAAATTAAGGGTATTGTACAATAGTTCGTACACTACACTCTGCTAATCAAGGAGTGAAGCAACCTGAAACTAGGGAGAAATTTCTTAACAGTGAGGACAATTAACCAGGGGAACAGAAGTTGCCTTCAGATGTTGTGGTTGCTCCATCACTGGAGATTTTTAAGAAGAGACTGGACAGTCACTTGTCTGAAATGGTATAGGTTCTCCTGCTTCAGCAGGGGGCTGGACTAGAAGACCTCCAAGGTCCCTTCCAGCTCTATTCTTGATTGATTGATTGATAGATGAAAAGGTTAAATCGTGGCAACTGGACCAAAGTTTATGCAAACAGAAACTTGCGTTAATCATCCAAGTAACTTCTTCAATCAAAGTGATGGTTTGGGTAGGCAGAGTTAACTGGTTTGCTATAGTTCTACACACACTACACTTGATCTTAGCCAAAAGGCCGAGAAGCGATAGTTCTGTGGGTATTCCATCAATGAACAGAATAAGAGAGTTGGAGGTCTTTTAGTCCAGCCCCTGTTCAAACAGGAGACCCTCTACCATTCCAGACAAATGGCTGTCCAGTCTCTTCTTAAAAGCCTCCAGTGATGGAGTACTCAGAACTGCTGAAGGCAGGCCTTTCCACTGATTCCTATGAGAATGGCACAACTCGCCACAGCCAACTTGCTATGGGACAACCTGCTGCAAGACAATTTAACAATTCTATTTGTTTAAAATGAAATATTTTTTTGCAATTCACATTTAATTCTGTCCCTTCCTCTGCATCCTTTCTTGTAATGATTCTATTTTGCTATTTCTTTGACATTAGTGTAACTCTTGTCCTGCAGTGAGTTGTCCTGCAGCAAGTTGGCCATGGCGAATTGTCATAGACCTGATTCCTATAGCCTTAAGAAGAAACTGGACAGCCACTTGTCTGAAATGGTATAGGGTCTCCTGCTTGAGCAGGGGCTAGACTAGAAGACCTTAAAGGTCCCTTCCAGCTCTATTCTGATTGATTGATTGATTGATTAATGACTGAGGTCTAATTAACTTCAGCTAGTACTAGAGGTCATCACAGTTATGTATCTTGAACATCTGTTGGACAGTATTTCAATGTACTCCATCTTAAATTTGATCTCCTTTGACTCGATTGCTACCCATGTTTCCCCAAAAATAAAACTGAGTCTTTTATTAATTTTTGCTCCAAAAAATGCATTAAGGCTTACTTTCCAGTTAGGTCTAATTTTCAGGGAAATATACTAAATGCTTCTGGCTGACAATGTTAGCTGGGGCTTATTATGGGGGAAGGACTTATGTTACGAGCATCCTGAAAAATCATGCTACAGCTTATTTTGGGAGAAATGGGGCATGTGTCCATGGAATTCTTTAACATACTCATGTGAGGTTGAAACCTTCTAAGTTCAGATATTTTTTGAAAGACTTTTGTTTTTCCATGTCTGTTTCCATCATCACTGTCTTTACAGATTTTGCAAAACTGTTTCTTGACTCATCTAATGGCTCTCTAAAACTCTTTGTTAAGTTCCTTCCTGCGATTTTTCTCTTTCTTGATGTCTGCCTTAGAAGGTGGTTCAGATAAGAAGCACACTCAGGAATGCAAGTCGTCCTCTACTTACAACAGTTCATTTAGTGACCGCTCATAGTTACAATGGCACTGAAAAAAGGGACATGACTGTTTTTCACACTTAAAGACCTTTGCAGCATCCCCATGGTCACGTGATTTACATTTGAATGCTTGACAACCAACTTTTATGATGGTTGCAATGTCCTGGGGTCATGCGATTTCCCCTTTTGCGATCTTCTGACAAGCAAAGTCAATGGGGAAGCCAGGTTCCCTGAACAACCAGGTTACTAACTTAACAAACGCAATGATTCACTTAACAACTGTGGCAAGAAAAGTCTTAAAACGGGAAGGGGGGGGAAACTGACAAATGTCTCACTTAACAACAGAAATGTTGGGCTCCATTGTGATCACAACCCAAGGATTACCTGTAGCCAATTCAATGACTTATGTATTCATTTGGTGGTGTTTATGTATAGAGGCACCGTTCTGTTAGCTGTGAAGAAATCACTGAAGTGGCAGAAATTAATTGGTCTCCTGCTACATTTCGGCGTGCTAAGCCATACGATCCAATTACATTTTCCTTCCTATTTCCAACATTGGCATTCTAGTCTCCCATCTCGAGTGGCACATCTTTCCTATGTATTTTGTCAATTGCAGATGATCATAAACCTCTGCTGCTGCTTCTGAAGTGATGTGATCTTCCTATTAAAGGGTTGTCCATAAAGTCTAATTTGTATTACGGAGTCATCAATGGCATCGTAGCCAGGTTCTGTTCTTCCTTAGCCATAAAAGCAAGGCCATTCCTTCTGTGATGACCCAGGGCATGGCACAAAAGCAACAAAGTCACAAAAAATAGGTAAAGTCCCTTTAATTCCTCCAACTTGCCCCCCAAAGTCCAGTTATCATCGGCTGGAGAAAAAAACTCTCCCAAGAGCAGTTTTAAAGGGAAGAAAGTCAGTCCGAACCCAAAGTACATATAGATTATAAATAAAAGCCAACACAAGCCATACTGCAGCAATTAATTAGACAGGACAGGATAAGGAATTGCAGATTTCAAAAGATAATGAAACACACACAGTTGGGAAGACGCCAGAACCCAGATAAGACTTGACAAACAAAGATAATGCACGCTTTATTTACTTCCAGCAAGTGCTGTGCTCAAACACCCTTTTTAAATCCTGTTTTCCCAGCTGCAGATAATGAGGGGAATCAGGACCCTTTTCTCCCCCATAACCCACGTTGCTTCCTTCTCCGTTCCTCTCTGCATGCCCTAGGGTGAAGAGTGGGTGGGCCTGGGTCTTCCTCTGAATGCCCAGCTGGACTGTGCCCTTCCCCAGTTTCCTCCACAGCCACCGGAGCCACACTCCCACTCCCTGTCAGCTGCTCCACCTCCCCCTCAGACTCAGATTCCAAGAGGGGCATGACACCTTTCTTTTTCATGTCCTGCATCCTGATACATTTCTGACTGAAAGGGTCCCAACTCCAGTCAGGTTCGGGCTGCTGATACCCAGGATGTCAGCGTACAGTGGTTCCATTTCATCTGTCGCATCAGTTTCCTCCTGTTTGTGCTACTGATGTTCCATATTCCCACTGATATTTTCTTTGTTTTCCCGCATGACAACATCAGCAACCAGACACCCCCAAAAGGTTTAGTCTAGCCATGTAGTAAAGATCCTGAACCCTCAACCTTGTCTAGCTCTATATTGTGAATTACTTTATATTTTCTATCCATGCGGTTTTCTGGGTGAATAACATGATTTACCATCCTTGTGCTGCCCCATTCCTTCCCCCCACATACAGAAAGAGTGTACAGGTGTTTATTCAACCCCCCAAACAGATCCTCAGAAGGCAACCCCAATGCACACATCTAGAATCCAAGCTCAGTAGGGCAAGAGTTACTGGGTAACGAGTCCAATGGGCATGCGCGAAGTCCAGGAAAGCAGTCCAGGAGTCAAACAGGCCAGGATACACAGCCTGAGCACACAAGGCACGGAACTGGGCACCTTGCTCCAGCAATGCTCATGTCTTGGGGCGGGGTTAAGCAGGCAACACTGGTGCAGCCCTTCATGAGAGGTGAAGTTGCCTCCTCATGTGTAGGCTAGCCAACTGGCATTGTGCCTATCTCCTCTCTGCCCTATGTGTCCTTGGATCAGGAGGAGGTATGAACTCCTCCTCCATCTCATTGCTAATGGAGCCTCCTGGCCAATTTGCTGCAGCTATGACTCACCTGCTCAGCCTGTCACTGGTCCGCCCAGGTGTTGGGCGGACCAGTGACAGGCTGTTCCAGCAGGCAGGTTAGCACTCTCTGAGCCCCGGTCCTGACTAATGCTCAGCTCCGTGCTGAGCGAAACACCCTACTCCTCTGAACTCGCATTACAAGAGGGGCCTGGGGGGCAGATCCATGACAATTCCTTCTGTGCCACCTTTGCCACTGTCGTTAAAGTGATCATCTACCTCTGGCATCTTCCTTTCTCGCCGCTCCCCAAGAGAGGCAGCTGCTGGCTTTAGCTGAGCAGCTGGGATGATCTTCACACCTTGGGGGATTCTGCTGGGTCCGGGGCTGCTCTTGGCATACACTTCCCACGGATGTTCTTGGATAGACTTTCATCATGAAGCAGCACATCAAAACCTGGAAAGGGAGGAGTGTGTTTTATGGCATTGCCCAAATCCAATTTAATTTATTCAATGAGCTAATTAAACAAATTTAGTACAATACTCAGCATGGACTGGATTGGTGTAAAGTAGTTGTCCATCTCCCCCCTTCTTTTCTCACCTAGCTCATAGGATGCATGGACTAGGAGTTGAGTGATTTTGGCTGAGAATATTGTCTTTGCTAAAGGAACCAATCTAATATTTGCTTGGGCATCAGTTATAATGGGAATACAGCTGTGGTGCGAATGTAGCGAGACAGAGAGATATAATGCTTAGAGTGATGAACTAGGATTAGGAAAAGTCCTCAAACGTGAAGACTCATTGGGAGATTTAGGATGGATGCTATAAGCCCCTTCAACCTACCACACAGGACAGTTGTAGGAATAGCATTGAAGAGATTACAGATTAACAGAGTTGGAGAGAACCTTATAGGTCATCTAGTCCAACCCCCTGCCCTGGATGTAAGCCAGCAGATGCTACCTCGAATTTCTGGAAGAAAAGTGGGGAGAAAACATTACAGTATAGTTAATATGGATATGTATTCCATCTCTAAGACAGCCACAGAAAAAAGAAAGTGGGGAAAAATCAATATTCATTGTTAATAAGTTCATACAAATGATTTTACAGCAGGGCTTTCCATAGCTAAGTGGGACTTTTATTTATATTTTCTCTACTTGCCTTGACAATAGGAAATGGGCAGGCAGCACATTTTATCCTTCTGTTCCAATACATAATAAAACCTTTCAACAGACTGCCATATTATCATTCTCTTTTCTGTCTATATTTTTAAGTGTGGTCATACATCCTCACACAATCCCGGAAACCACTCATCACTGACAAGAATAATCTTTTTTCTCATTTAAAGCATAGCTTTGAAGGCTCCGGTCAATAAATGAACAATCATGTCTAAATCTTCAAACAGAACCATATGTTGACATAGCAAAATAAAATAGACCGAGAGGCAGTTCATAACTTGGATTGCTTCAGATTGAATTTGTAATAGTATGTCAGTATTCTGAGCTTTCCAGAACCTGATGAAAATCTTCCCCATCACCAACTCTACCTGGGGAATGTTAGCGGAATTTTATAAACAGGTAATTTTACAAAGATTGTCCCTAGAATTCACACAAGGTTTTTGAGGGCTACATTTTTCATATCTGTTTTGAAACTGCCAATTATTATTACATCTACCTCCAATTATGGTAGTTTCTATTTCCAATTCAATCTAGGTCACCAATTATATATATTTGGCTCATTTATTAGAGCTCAATATGTCAAGCTGTGTACAATTACTAAAAGAGACACGTTTTCATGTTAATCAACTAACTGCAAATAACTGCAAAACAGATGTTACTATTACCCTGGTTTTTTCCCACTTGGGGATATAAACCCCTTCTGCTCTCTTGTTATTCGGATGCAAAGTTTTCGGGTGAACATTGAGGTGCCATAATGTGAATGATAAATTGGAGGCATTGTGGGAAAGAAAGATTTTCCTCATAGCAACCAACCATGGAGGAAGACTCCAAAAATGACTTATTAAAAAAAGAAAACAAGCTGGAAAGAAATTATTTAAGAAAAGGCACAACTAGTTTTGTGTAGTGCTGTGAAGAAAAAAATATCAAGCCCTCCCCTTTTTTTAATCCTGATCTGCTCTTATTCATTAAGAGGAAAGATGCTCAGGTTTCTTCAGTTTTTTTTCCATGTAGAAGATATTGAAATCTCTTCTTAGACAGTAGTGGCTGTTCCTGCCCATTTTGAGCAATCAGGAGGCCGAAGTTTGTGTGATGTTGTGTGGTCCTTTGTGTGTTAGTCTTCTCCTCAACAACCTGCAGTCCCTCTGGCTTCCAACTTCCAGGGAGGGAAGTTCCTCCCGAACAAGATTCTCAATTCGGCAGCTTTAAGATGGGTGGTGTAAGGCCCAGACTCTCTCCCCTTCAGACGATAAGAATGAACTTCTGAAAACTGGGAATTTCAAATGGAATTCTTTATTGAAGAAGAAGTTATCCAGGTAATAGTCAAAGCAGGGTCTGATATGCCTCCAGGCATGCAGCGTAGATAAAGCAAGTTAGGATCTCTCCCCTTAGTCCGGTGTGGATTTCATCAATACAAAGAAGCAACATGTTAATTCCACCACTCCCGTTTTTTTTTTCTGGGAATGTAGTTGAGAAAAATTTCCCAGGAGGTTTCTTTCGAGGCTGGAATTTTTATGGCCCCTTCTCCTCTTGCTATCTCTCCAAGAGGTGACAAGTTTCCAGGCCTCTGGGCTCCAGTCCCCAGTTGTATATCATGTGCAAGTTATACAGATTCAATACAAGAATTAGGATGTTTTTTTTTAAATTACATTTATATGCCGCCCTTCTCCAAGACTCAGGGTGGCTTACAATTTTGGAGCACAACCCAATGCGCTCAGCAATAGCCTTCATTCCATTGTATATGCCTGCTTATTACTAAGTGGCATTTTTACAAGGTCATCTAATTGCCCCCAACAATCTTGGGTCCTCAATTTACCTACCCCGAGAGGATGGAAGGCTGAGTCAACCTTGAGCCTGGTGTGATTCGAGCCTACAGTAATTGTAGACAGCTGGATCTTAAGAGCAGGCAAACAGCCTGAGCCACCAAAGCTCAGGTTACATCAAAATAGGATTACTTGTATCAACCCCCCTCCCCCCCGTTCTTCTTCCATTGAAGAATGGCAGATACACGGATCTGACAAGTAGACTTGAACTCCCAGAATCCTGTCAACGAACCCTCAGAATTCTGGAAATTGACATCTGCCCATCATAAAGCTACCAATGTTGAGAACTCCAGAACTTTAACCCAGAGATCATTCAAACAGGGGAAAGCACAACATCTAATAAAGAAGCCACACCTGGGAAATGCACCCCAGAATATAACAATGCCTGGAAGACCCCATCATTGGTAAGAAATCCATTAAGAAAAATCCTTGCATTCAGCACACATAATCATTCTCCATCACATACGGCACTTGTCTTGTTCATACCCTCTTTGCTCCACCAGGGTTAGCTAAGAGCAAAGGAATGGGGCTGTTAGAGATGGCATATGCAGGTGGGCATGATCAAACATGGAGACCTTCCTCTCCATCAAACTCCCTGAAACTTTATGGCCCTATCCAGGGAGGGTTTCTCCTATCTGAGGACAGGAAAGTATAAACAGGACAGCCCTAAGACAGAGAATATTGCATCTTTAAGGAAATCCTCCAAACCAATAACTTATAACTGGAGAAAATCACAAAATACAAAGACCTGCAAATAGAAGCGTAACAACCACGGCAAAAGAAAGCAAAGATAATACCAATAGTAATAAGTGGACAACCAATTAAATATGGCTCATATTTCATTGGTTGTTGTGTGTGTGTGCAGTGGCAGCCAAAAAAGCCAACACAATCCTAAATTGCATTAACAGAGGGATTCAATCAAGATCAAATGAGGTACTAATACCACTCTATAAAGCCTTAGTAAGACCACACCTAGAGTACTGCATCCAGTTTTGGTCACCACACTATGAAAAATTTGTTGAGACTCTAGAAAAAGTGCAGAGAAGAGCAACCAGGAGGATTAGGGGACTGGAGACTAAAACATATGATGAACGATTGCAGGAACTGGGCCTGGCTAGTCTAGGGAAGTGAAGGAGCAAGGGAGACGGGATAGCAGTCTTCCAGTATTTGAGGGGCTGCCACAGACAGAAGGGGGTCAAGCTATTTTCCAAGGCACCTGAAGGCCAGGTGAGGAATAATGGATGGAAGCTAAACAAAGATTCAACCTAGAAATAAGGAGGAATTTTCTGACAGTGAGAATAATCAACCAAAGGAACAGAATTTGCCTTCAGAAGTTGTGGGAGCTTCATCACTGGAAGCTTTCAAGAAGAGATTGGACTGCCATTTGCCAGAAATGGTGTAAGGTCTTCTGGTTGGGCAGGAGATTGGACTGGATGATCTACACAGTCCCTTCCAACTCTGTTAATCTGTTAATCCCTTAGAGTGCCTTGGGTGCAATCTCAAAACATCTGGAGCACCACTCGAACACCATCAGCATTGACAAATTGCTACCCATCAATTGCAAAAGGCCATTTTACTTGGTGCAGCTTACCTCCTGCAACGATACCTTTAACTCCCATCAAAAACCAATGTCTGGCTATCTCAAGTTCTTGAGAAGGATCCGATGGGTGAGCAAAAAGGCTAAAACCAGTCCAAACATCTGGCTGACTGTGCAACCAACAATAATAACAACTACAATAACAACAATTAAAGGGGTTCCACCAGTGCCTACAGGCCTGGAGTGGACTCCACGACAGGGACAGGCTGGACTGAGTCAAAAACAGCTATGAACATTGCCTGAGCAAACAGAAGGAATTGTCCAGTCCATCCCCAAAAAAAGGTTCTTCCAAGGTTGAGGCAACCAAGTGTTAGAAATAAGAAAATTCAAAAATAAAATGTAGGTGAAAAGAATAGTATGGTGTAATCCTGCTGTAAATATATTTTCTAATGCATTTACTCATTGTTAAACATGTACCTGCAATCAATTACATCCTCCTGTATCTAATAATGCCACCCCTATTTCCTCCAGGAATTTGTACGTATGTCAAATTGTCAAGGCAATTCACACATACATTTGACATAACGAAAGACCAAAGTGATCAATTAGGAGGACAATAGGAGAAGAGATATTAAAAGATAAACATTACCCTAACTTTCTTAATCAATTGAAATTAGATTTCGTTTTTCAAAGCATCTGCTTAAGTTATAACCAGACCTTTACTTCGCATAGGTGAATATGTTAGAGATGCATATAATCATTATGTCGTTCTAAGATGGCTAGAGAGAAGATGTGCTGAATGTAACAAAATATGTAACAGTGTGGTGTTAGAAATAGATATTTCTTTGTTCTCGGACTGTTAGAAAGAGGCCCTGCTGAAAGGACATTCCTTAATGCTAAGTAAGATAAGAAAAAGCCATGTTAGCAAAATGTGTGATGGGTGGTTGTGATGGGTGGTTATTGGGAGGTGTTGAAGGAGATGATCTGGTCTCCATAAGGCATTTTGGATTAGCTGTTTTCGGTCACTGGACCCGATGTAAGAGAGACGTGGGGGGCGTCAGGATAGAAAAACTATAAAATGTAATATTCTGAAATCTCAAGGGGTGGTTCTTGGCTCAAACTTCATGTTGAGGTCAGCTAAGATCCTACCGCTCTTTGCAAACAGCTTTTTCCCTTTTGTATGCTTTGATTTAAGCTTACAAATAAAATCTCTGTGTTTTCACCAATCCAAGTTCTTGTTATCTGGAGTCATTTCAAACACAAGGAGGCTGTAGAAGGGTGGAAAAATGAGTATCAGAATGCAGCCTATCCATCTGTAGCATCCTCTGCCTTCTGCCCAACTTGCAACTCAAAAACATCCCTGAGAATTTGGAAAGGAATCCTGAAACGTCCTGAGAATGTATGGTTACGTCTTCTGCAGGAGGAGAAAACTTCAGACAAATTACAAAAGCTGTGTTCAGCCCAGCCTTAAACTGCCATATGATCCAGGCTTTTGCCTGGGAGGAAAGTTCCAGAAAGATGCCTTCTGCACCCTAAAAAAAATCACCCGAAGCCGATTGACTTTTGCAGAGCAACGAATTCATCGGAGTACTTCTGCAATTTGGAAGGGAGACAATTTCTCGGATCTGTGGAAGACACCTTGCTTTGGTGGAATAATTATATGTTCATATCTCCCTAATTCTTAATTATACTGTGATGCACACTTCCTCTTCAACCCAGGAGCTTGATTGAAGGGTTGCTTTTCCATTGCATCAACATTCTGACATCCAGAGAAAGGAAAGCAAATGCAGATGGGGGGAGGGGGAGGGGGAGGCGGGCGGCAGCGACAGCAGAAGAACTTAATTTTCTCCTTCTCCTGCCATTGATGCAGTTGGGCCCCCTTGCTCTCCTGCCCCCTCCCCCATGCCCCCAGTGCTACAAGGATACTGCAAAACACAGTGTGGACCACAGCATCCTCCTTGATTTGCTTCAGACCGGGTCTATGACAACTCCCCATGGTCAACTAGCCGTGGCCAACTTGACATGAGACAACTCGTCATGACCAGCTTGTCATGAGACAAGTCGTCATGGGCAGGGGTGGGATTCTATCAGTTCGGACCGGTTCAGGCAAACCCCTAGCTGCGATGGTCAGCTGGCTCTGAACTGGTTCGATCTGACGATCCCCTGCACTGTATTCACTTATATTTGCTCAGCTGAATTGCGCGGGAGAGCAGATTGCCACGCCTCAGCTGTGTTACTTCCCTGAAGTAACTTTGAAGGTAAGTAATTGTGATGTGCATTTTTCACACTTACGCTCATTGCAGCATGGTCCGTGGCCTCATGATACAAACTTCAGATGCTTAGCAACTGATTCATATTTATGATGGTTGCGGTGTCCTGGGGGAATCACACTTTTGCAACCTTCTGACAGGCAAAGTCAATGGAGAAGCCAGATTCGCTTTACAATGGTGTTACTAATTTAACAAATGCAGTGATTTGCTTAACGATTGTGGCAAGAAAGGATGTCAAATGAGGCAAAATTCATTTAACAAGTGTCTCATTTTGCAACAGAAATTTGGGGTTCAATCATGGTCGAAAGTTGAGGACTACCTGTAGTTAGAACTGCCTTTGCCCCTTGGGTACCTTCAAGGTCCGCTAATTTTTAGTAGCTGAAGGAATTCCCAAACTTTGGCTTCATTAGATCATATCTGGTTAACAGAGTTGGAAGGGACCTTATAGGTCATCTAGTCCAACCCCCTGCCCAAGGCAGGAGACCCTCTACCATTTCTGACAAATGGCAGTCCAGTCTCTTCTTGAAAGCCTCCAGTGATGAAGCTCCCACAACTTCCAAAGCCAACTCCTGTTCCATTGGTTGATTGCTCTTACTGTCAGAAAAAATCTCCTTATTTCCAGGTTGAATCTTTCCTTGATCAGTTTTCATCCATTGTTCCTTGTCTGGCCTTTGGGGGCTTTGGAGAATAGCTTGACCCCCTCATCTCTCTGGGGCAGCCCCTCAAATATTGGAACCCTGCTATATCATGTCTCCCATGGTCCTTCTCTTCCCTAGACCAGGCAGGCCCAGTTCTTGCAACCATTCATTGTATGTTTTAGTCTCCAGTCCCCTCATCATCCTGGTTGCTCTTCTCTCCACTCTTTCTAGACTTGCTTAGTTTGTACAGCAGAGTCTTTACCACTCACACTTTTAAAAATCCAAGTGGCCATGTTTTGCCTAGGCTTTTGCAGAAGTAACTAAATGAAGAACCTAGGAAACCAGTAACTCCAAAGCCAACCTTCTCTAGCAGGATTTAAGCAAGAAACGAAGCCTGCCATCCCAAGCTGGTTTGCCCAACGTGCAAGCCGCCAACCCATCCCATCACTTGCTGCTGCGGAGAAGAGATTGGCAATCTAAGATGTTATGAGACCTCCGGGGCTGCCTTCAGGGCAGGGCCGAGGAATTTGTTCAGTTTTTGGCAGATAAAGTCGCTCGGATTTGGTCGGACTTGGACTCTGGCTGGGCAGAGTCCACTGAGATGGTAGGGGCAGGTCTTAGTCTGGTTATCTGGGTGGAGTTTGTTCCTGTTGGCCCTGAGGATGTGGACAAGGCCCTGGGAGCAGTGAATGCCACCACCTGTTTATTGGACCCTTGTCCCTCCTGGCTTGTTTTGGCAGGCCGGGAGACAACATGTGGCTGGCTCCAGGAGATTATAAATGCTTCTTTGGGTGAGGGGTTTGTTCTGCACGCCTTGAAAGAGGCTGTGGTTAGGCCCCTCCTCAAGAGGCCTTCCCTGGACCTGGCTGTGTTAAATAACTTTTGTCTCCAACCTTCCCTTTTTGGGGAAGGTTGTTGAGAAGGTGGTGGCGCTCCAGCTCCTTGGGGCCTTGAATGAAGTGGATTATCTGGATCCTTTGCAGTCTGGTTTCAGGCCCAGGTACAGCACGGAGACGGCCTTGATCGCACTTGTGGATGATCTCTGGCGGGCCCTGGATGGGGGTTCTTCCTCCATTCTGGTGCTTCTTGACCTCTCAGTGGCTTTCGATACCATCGATCATGGTATCCTTCTGAGTCGGCTCAGGGGGTTGGGAGTGGGAGGCACTGTTTTACAGTGGTTCTCCTCCTACCTGTCTGACCGGACTCAGTCGGTGTTGGTGGGGGGGCAGAGATCGAGCCCTAGGACCCTGCCATGCGGGGTTCCTCAGGGCTCCATCCTCTCCCCCCTCCTCTTTAATATCTACATGAAACCGCTGGGTGAGATCATCCGTCGACATGGGGTTGGGTATCACCAGTACGCTGATGATACCCAGTTGTACATCTCTGCTCCCGGTCAATCAAGTGAGGCCATTGAGGTGATGTCCCGATGCCTGGAGGATGTGAGGATCTGGATGGGGGCTAATCGGCTCAGACTCAACCCTGACAAGACCAAGTGGCTATGGGTTTTGCCCCTCGGGTTCAGTTGATTATCCAACTTTAGTACTGGGGAGAGAAATTGCTCCCTCAGAATGAGTTCACAACTTGGGAGTCCTTCTGGATCCACAGCTACAATTTGACCACCATCTTACGGCTGTGACCAGAGGGACCTTTGCACAGGTTCGCCTGTTATGCCAGTTGCGACCCTTCCTGGACCGTGGGGCTCTTCACATGGTTGCTCATGCCCTTATCACCTCTCGATTGGACTACTGCAATGTGCTCTACATGGGGCTGCCCTTGAAGAGCACTCGGAGACCTCAGCTGGTGCAAAATGCGACCGCATGAGTGATTATGGGTGCACCTAGATGTGCCCATATAACATCCATCCTCATGAGCTGCACTGGTTACCAGTGGTCTTCTGGGTGCAATTCAAGGTGCTAGTGACAACTTTTAAAGCCCTTCATGGCTTAGGAGCGGGATACCTCTGAGACCGCCTTCTGCACCTTATGCCTCCCAGCGCCCAGTTAGATCTCACAGGGAGGGCTTGCTCTGGATACCGTCGGCCAGGCAATGTCAGCTGGCGGGTCCACGGGCTAGGGCCTTCTCTGTAGCTGCGCCATCCCTCTGGAATATGCTCCCTCGGAGATTAGAACCATCCCAAATCTACTTGCCTTCTGCAAAGCCGTTAAGACCTGGCTTTGTGGGAGGGCATGGCATTGAGACCTTGCTTTCCCCCCGTGTATGTTTTGGATTGGTATGAATGAGTTTCTTGTTTTTATTGTACAGAAATTGTTTTTATCTTGTTGTACACCTTTGAGTTCCCTTTGGGGAAGTGAGGCGATATAAATCTAATAAATCTAATCTAATCTAAATCTTCAGACTAAGAAATTCTGGAAAGGAATGAAAGGAGAATTTTGGACAAATTCTTCCTCAGTAGAAACATAGCTGGCAACAAGTAGCCTCAGAGAGGAGCCCAAAGATTATTTAAAGACAACAGGAAATTCTGCCAAAATGTGAGCAAAAGGATACTAAAAATGGAAATAAAGCCTGGCTTAACATCAAGAAATCCTTGTAGATCCTCTTCAGGAGTGCTTTTAAGAATCTTTTTTTACAGATTACAGATTAACAGAGTTGGAAGGGACCTTGTAGGTCATCTAGTCCAATCCCCTGCCCAAGCAGGAGACCCTACACCATTTCTGACAGATGGCAGTCCAGTCTCTTCTTGAAAGCCTCCAATGATGAAGCTCCCACAATTTCCGAAGGCAACTTCTGTTCCACAGGTTGACTGGTCTCACTGTCAGAAAATTTCTCCTTATTTCCAGGTTGGAAATAAGGCTCCAGGTTGGGAATACTGGAAGACTGCTATCCTGCCTCCCTGGTCTTCTCTTCCCTAGACTAGCCAGGCCCAGTTCCTGCAACCGTCCATCATATGTTTTAGTCTCCAGGCCTTTGATCATCTTAGATTCACATTAACAGAGTTGGAAGGGACCTTGTAATTCATCTACTCCAACCCTGCTGCCTGGTCCAAGCAGGAGACCCCACACCATTTTGACAGATGACAGTCCGGTCTCTTCTTGAAAGCTTCCAGTGATGAAGCTTCCACAACTTCCAAAGGCAACTTCTGTTCCATGGGTTGATTGTTCTCACTGTCGGGAAATTCCTCCTTATTTCCAGGTTGAATCTCTCCTCGTTCAGTTTCCATCCATTATTCCTTGTTTGGCCTTCAGGTGCTTTGGAAAATAGGTTGATCCCTTCATCCTCTCTGTGGCAGCCCCTCAAGTATTGGAAGACTGCTATCCTGTCTCCCCTGGTCCTTCTCTT
Source organism: Naja naja (assembly GCA_009733165.1). Taxonomy (NCBI): domain Eukaryota; kingdom Metazoa; phylum Chordata; class Lepidosauria; order Squamata; family Elapidae; genus Naja; species Naja naja. The sequence continues at coordinate 13,241,487 of CM019165.1, forward strand.
CCCTTGACTAGCCAGGCCCAGTTCCTGCAACCCTTCATCATCGTTTAGCCTCCAGTCCCCTAATCCTCCTGGTTGCTCTTCTCTGCACTCTTTCTAGAATCTCAACATCTTTTTTATAGTGTGGTGACCAAAACTGGATGCAGTACTCTAGGTCTTACTATATAGGATTACGTTTATAGGATAGGATATTTACACAAACCAGGCCCAGATTCAGAAGAGGCTGATTTTAGGCACTTCTTTCCAGACCAGGAGTGTCTTTTGAATTGCCTGCCCTCCACCTCCCCTCCCATTCTGAATGCTTGAAAATTACCAATTTCCTCTTTTCCTCTTTTTTCAAAGAGTCCACTTCCTATCACATATGGGTAGAGACCCATCTATACTTCGAAGCCAGACACCTGGAAGAATGAACCTACTGAAGTAAAAAAAATTCCTTTATTACTGGCCCTCTGAAAAGTGCCTAGTGCACTGACAGCATGAGATAAATAATAAATAATAAAAGATAATATTCTAATCTGGAGTGTTCAGAGAACTGCTAAGTAGATGGGATACCATCCAGATATTAACGGCAAAGCTTTTTTAACCAGGGAACGAATGTGAGAAATCTGAAATGTGTTTCCAGATGGTCTGTTTTGCAGAGGGAATAAAGCTGGCAATGACAAAAATAATAATAATAACACTCTACGTTATGATTCACCCCCTGTAAAGATCCAGGAAAACAGCAACATTTTCTCTTTGTAGTTCTTCAAGGTAATCCTTACAGGGAGCAGACTGGGTTTTTTTTTTAAATTGTGCAAAGCTTTCTTCAGGCTTTCTGGGAAGGTCCCGACTCAAGTTCCTGGCTGATCAGTTCCAAAGAGGTCTTCGGTGTGGCAATGCCAGGCCCTTTGCCTCCATATCTCCAGCCAGAAGCACTCGGGAGAGCAACTTTAGTACAGCTGCTTTTCGAATGCAGTTGACTCCGCCATCTTTGATGCAGTGCTTAAAAGCATCACTCCCCAGAGCCATGAGCTTCATCAACCTCAGTAAGAATAAGGTTCTTTCCAGATTTCACTATGCTGTCCTCTCTCTCTCTCTGTCTGTCTGTCTCTCTTTCTTCTCTTTCTCTCCCTCACTCTCCTCCTCTTCTCTCTTCTCTCTCTCTTCTCTTCTCTCTCTCACTCACTCTCTCACTCACTCTCTCTCTTCTCTCTTCTCTCCTCCCTCCCTCCTCGTTCTCTCTCCCTCTCTCTTCTTCTGTCCAACTCCTCCCTCCCTCTTCTCTCTCTTTCTCTTCTCTCTCTCTTCTCTGGGTCTCTCACTCACTCACTTTCTCTCATTCTCTCTCTCTCTCTCTCTCACACACACTCACATAACTGTGGTTTAGTGGGTTTATTACTATTCCTTCAACAAAACCTAGAACTGTCCCAATTAAGTCCAGTCACAAGCAAACTGATGCCAGTCCACAGCGCAATGGCCAATGAGTCTACAAGGCACTTGAAAGTTTCCCAAACAGGCAAAGTTAAATCCACAACACAAGAAGGTTCACCAGGTGAGAAAAGACCAGAGTTCACAAGGCATGATCTAAAGTCAAGGCATGGTGCTAATCCAAGGCAAGGCAGGAATTCCAATGACCAGAAAACACACAGCTAGGAAATGAACATGTTCCCAGCATTGTTTCCCTCTGTCTGCAGTGCTAAATCAAGAAGGACAAGGCTGCCTCCTCACCAGTAATCTGGCTGATCTTCTCTGCTGCTGCCTTTTCTCTGGCCTATGTGTTCTTGGATCAGATGCAGAAGGCAGTTCCTCTTCCTCATCACTAACCAGCTGCAGCTGCAAGCTTTTCCTACCTGAAGCCTCAGGGCTGTCCTGCTGCAGCTGTGCTTCAGTCAAATACCCCTTGGACCCATTGACCAACTCCCTCCAGATGTGCCTGGAACTGGTTCATCCTCCTCCAAGCTGACATCTGGAGAGGAATCTGGGGAAACATCCAGGCGAGTCATTACATTCACAGAGATCTAACTTTCTGTCTCTTTCCTGAGTAATCACTGATTCTGACAATTTTTTTAACAAGGAACAGGAGAGCAAATGGGAGACTGGCAAGGGAATTGGAAGAGGAAAATGGAGAGAAGAACCAAGAAAGAGATAAGGGTTGTTTTTGGTGGTTGGCTGTTAAGTTAAGTTAAGAACACCATCACTCTGCTAAACAAATAATTCCCTCAACACTGTCCAACTATTTATTAAGTCTGCACTACTATTACTATTAATCTTCTCATCACTTCTCATCACCCATCCCCTCCCACTTGTGACTGTATGACTGCAACCTTATCGCTTGTATCCTTACGATCTATATTGACTGTTTCCTAGTATGGTTTGATCACTTATTGTACCCTATGACTATCATTAAGTGTTGCACCTCATGATTCTTGACTCTTGACGAATGTATCTTTTCTTTCATGTACACTGAGAGCATTTTCACCAAGACAAATTCTTGTGTGGCCAATCCCACTTGGCCAATAAAGAATTCTATTCTATTCTATTCTATTCTATTCTATTCTTCATCCAATATTTATTCTATTCTGTTCTATTCTATTCTATATTCCAATATCTTATCTGACTGCCTCCTAATATGATTTGATTGCTTATTGTACCCTATGACTATCATTAAGTGTTGTACCTTGTGATTCTTGACTCTTGACAAATGTCTCTTTTCTTTTATGTACACTGAGAGTATTTGCACCAAGACAAATTCTTGTGTGGCCAATCACACTTGGCCAATAAAGAATTCTAATCTAATTCTAATCTAAGTGCTGTGGGCATTTTCCTAAGTGTTGACTGACTGACAGCTGAATGTTTCCTGGGACATCAATCAGAATAGAGCTGGAAGGGACATTGGAGGTCTTCTAGTCCAACCCCTGCTCAAGCAGGACACCCTCTATCATTTTGGACAAGTGGCTGTCCAGTCTTTTTCTTAAAAACCTCCAGTGAGGAAGCATCTACAACTTTTGAAGGCAACTTCTGTTCCACTGGTTCATCGTTCCCACTGTTAAGCTTCTCCTTAATTCCAGGTTGCTTTTGTCCTTTCTTTAGTTTTCATCTATTCTTTCTTGCCTTGCCTTCTGGTGCTTTGGAAAATAAGCTGACTCTCTCTTCTTCGGGACAGCCCCAAAGGCTGATATCAGGTCCTTCTTTCTCTGGACTCAGTTCCTGCAACTGTTTGTCATACGTTCTTGTCTCCAGGCCTTTAATTGTGATGACCTGGGGCAGAGCACAGAGGCAACACCGTCAGCTCTTATTGCTCCAACGTTCCTCAAATGCTCCCAGGTTTCTGGCAAGTGATATCACACACACACACACACACACACTCCACCCAGCAGCCTCTGGCTGCAAGTAGTCCAGCACAATGCTGTGAGCACAATGGCTGGAAAACAAGAAATCCAGCAGGGCAAGGGAACAAGTCAATGAGTCCAGGAAGCAAAGGAACAAGGCAATTAATCCAGGAAGCAAGAAAGAAAGCAGGAAGTCCAGGAAAGCGTCAAACGTCGGTGATGGCACACAACACTCCATGAATTCAGAGTTTGTTCCCGACAAATGCCCCTCCCACAGCGTCCTTAAGTTCAGTCCCCAGGTGTGCCTCGTGAAGAGGATGGGGCGCTCTCCTCCTGAGTTGTTGGGTCAGCTTGTGCTGTTCCACCTTCTCGCACTCTCCATGGATCCGTGGATTGTGGGGTGGTGGTCTTTGCTCATTGCCTGAGCTCTGTCTCTTGTGTTCGCTGCTCAGCCTCTCTTTTTTTTAAAATTACATTTATATGCAGCCTTCTCCGAAGACTCAGGGCGGCTTACAATTTTTGGGATACAACCCAGTGTGCTCAGCAATAGCCTTCATTCCATTGTATATGCCTGCTTATTACTAAGCGGCATTTTTACAAAGTCAGCTTATTGCCCCCAACAATCTTGGGTCCTCAATTTACCTACCCCGAGAGGATGGAAGGCTGAGTCAACCTTGGTCATCCTGCCCCCGTTCCTCCCTGTCTACAAGCCGTCCCAATCCTGAAAGGCCCTGGCCCGACTCGGCCTGTTCCTCCCCACATTCCTCTGAAGCCAACAAAGCCGCCTCCTTGATCTCTGTCAGCTCCAGTTCCGGCTCATCTTCCACTACATATTCAGGCTCCAATGGGGTGGGGTGGGGAAGCATGATATTAATCATCTTAGTTGCTCTTCTCTGCACTTTTCCAAAAGTCTCAACATCTTTTTGTAATGTGCTGACCAAAACTAGGTGCAGTATTCCAGGTGTGGCCTTACTTAGGTTTTATAGAGCGGGATTAATACTTCAGGTGCTTTTGATTCTTTGATTTTATACAACCAGGGATGTTGAATGCCCATTGTGTCCAACTGGAGTGTTGGACTTGCTGACCGCTGAGCTAGGGCTCACGGAGGACTAAAAAGAGAAGCAGTTTCCAGACAGAAGCTCATGGGTGGGTTTACCTGGTTGGACGGTTCTATAGAACTGGTTGTTACACAGTTTGGAGAACTGGCAAATCACACCACTGGCTGGCCCCTCCCTCCCCTCCTCTCCTCCCCACCCACTCACTCCTTACCTGGCCTGCATGCCATCAAACTTGCCTGCATTTGGTAAGTTGCTAGTTTTCC
>CM019165.1:13247112-13268522 GCA_009733165.1 Naja naja
TGGGGAAGGTTGTTGAAAGGTGGTGGCGCTCAGCTCCTTGGGCCTTGAATGAAGTGGATTATCTGGATCCTTTGCAGTCTGGTTTCAGGCCCAGGTACAGCAGGAGGCGGCCTTGATCCTTGCTGTGGATGATCTCTGGCGGGCCCTGGATGGGGGTTCTTCCTCCATTCTGGTGCTTCTTGACCTCTCAGTGGCTTTCGATACCATCGATCATGGTATCCTTCTGAGCCGCTCAGGGGTTGGGAGTGGAGGCACTGTTTTACAGTGGTTCTCCTCCTACCTGTCTGACCGGACTCAGTCGGTGTTGGTGGGGGGGCAGAGATCGAGCCTAGGACCCTGCCATGCGGGGTTCCTCAGGGCTCCATCCTCTCCCCCTCCTCTTTAATATCTACATGAAACGCTGGGTGAGATCATCCGTCGACATGGGGTTGGGTATCACCAGTGCGCTGATGATACCCAGTTGTACATCTCTGCCCGGTCAATCAAGTGAGGCCATTGAGGTGATGTCCGGTGCCTGGAGGATGTGAGGATCTGGATGGGGGCTAATCGGCTCAGACTCAACCTGACAAGACCAAGTGGCTATGGGTTTTGCCCCTCGGGGTTCAGTTGATTATCCAACTTTAGTACTAGGGGGAGAGAAATTGCTCCCCTCAGAACGAGTTCACAACTTGGGAGTCCTTCTGGATCCACAGCTACAATTTGACCACCATCTTGGCTGTGACCAGAGGGACCTTTGCACAGGTTCGCCTGTTATGCCAGTTGCGACCCTTCCTGGACCGTGGGGCTCTTCACATGGTTGCTCATGCCCTTATCACCTCTCGATTGGACTACTGCAATGCGCTCTACATGGGGCTGCCCTTGAAGAGCACTGGAGACTTCAGCTGGTGCAAAATGCGCCATGGTGATTATGGGTGCACCTAGATGTGCCCATATAACATCCATCCTCATGAGAGCTGCACTGGTTACCAGTGGTCTTCGGGTGCAATTCAAGGTGCTAGTGACAACTTTTAAAGCCCTTCATGGCTTAGGAGCGGGATACCTCTTGAGACCTTCTGACCTTATGCCTCCCAGCCCAGTTAGATCTCACAGGGAGGGCTTGCTCTGGATACCGTCGGCCAGGCAATGTCAGCTGGGTCCACGGCTAGGGCCTTCTCTGTAGCCATCCCTCTGGAATATGCTCCCTCGTGATTAGAACCATCCCAAATCTACTTGCCTTCACAAAGCCGTTAAGACCTGGCTTTGTGGGAGGGCATCATTGAGACCTTGCTTTCCCCGTGTATGTTTTGGATTGGTATGAATGAGTTTCTTGTTTTATATTGTACAGAAATTGTTTTATCTTGTTGTACACAGCTTTGAGTTCCCCTTTGGGGAAGTGAGGGATATAATCTAATAAATCTAATCTAATCTAAATCTTCAGACTAAGAAATTCTGGAAGGAATGAAAGGCGAGGAGAATTTTGGACAAATTCTTCCTCAGTAAAACATAGCTGGCAACAAGTAGCCTCAGAAGGAGCCCAAAGATTATTTAAAGACAACAGGAAATTCTGCCAAAATGTGAGCAAAAGGATACTAAAAATGGAAATAAAGCCTGGCTTAACATCAAGAAATCCTTGTAGATCCTCTTCAGGAGTGCTTTTAGAATCTTTTTTTTTACAGATTACAGATTAACAGAGTTGGAAGGGACCTTGTAGGTCATCTAGTCCAATCCTGCCCAAGCAGGAGACCCTACCATTTCTGACAGATGGCAGTCCAGTCTCTTCTTGAAAGCCTCAATGATGAAGCTCCCACAATTTCAGGCAACTTCTGTTCCACAGGTTGACTGGTCACTGTCAGAAAATTTCTCCTTATTTCCAGGTTGGAAATAAGGCTCCAGGTGGGAATACTGGAAGACACTATCCTGCCTCCCTGGTCTTCTCTTCCCTAGACTAGCCAGGCCCAGTTCCTGCAACCGTCCATCATATGTTTTAGTCTCCAGGCCTTTGTCATCTTAGATTCATTAACAGAGTTGGAAGGGACCTTGTAGGTCATCTAGTCCAACCCTGCTGCCCCAAGCAGGAGACCCACACCATTTCTGACAGATGGCAGTCCAGTCTCTTCTTGAAAGCTTCCAGTGATGAAGCTCCCACAACTTCCAAAGGCAACTTCTGTTCCATGGGTTGATTGTTCTCACTGTCAGAAATTCCTCCTTATTTCCAGGTTGAATCTCTCCTTGTTCAGTTTCCATCCATTATTCCTTGTCTGGCCTTCAGGTACTTTGGAAAATAGTTGACCCCTTCCTCTCTCTGTGGCAGCCCCTCAAATATTGGAAGACTGCTATCCTGTCTCCCTGGTCCTTCTCTTCCCTAGACTAGCCAGGCCCAGTTCCTGCAACCGTTCATCATATGTTTAGCCTCCAGTCCCTAATCATCCTGGTTGCTCTTCTCTGCACGCTTTCTAGAATCTCAACATCTTTTTATAGTGTGGTGACCAAACTGGATGCAGTACTCTAGGTCTTACCCATATAGGATTACGTTTATAGGATAGAATGAGTATTTACACAAACCAGGCCCAGATTCAGAAGAGGCTGGTTTAGGCACTTCTTCCAGACCAGGAAGTGTCTTTTGGTGCCTGCCCTCCACCTCCCCTCCCATTCTGAATGCTTGAAAATTACCAATTCCTCTCTTTTCCTCTTTTCAAAGAGTCCACTTCCTATCACATATGGGTAGAGACCCATCTATACTGACCAGACACCTGGAAGAATGAACCTACTGAAGTAAAAAAAAAATTCCTTATTACTGGCCCTCTGAAAAGTGCCTAGTGCACTGACAGCATGAGATAAATAATAAATAATAAAGATAATATTCTAATCTGGAGTGTTCAGAGAACTGCTAAGTAGATGGGATACCATCCAGATATTAACGGCAAAGCTTTTTTAACCAGGGAGCAGATGTGAGAAATCTGAAATGTGTTTCCAGATGGTCTGTTTTGCTGGGGAATAAAGCTGGCAATGACAAAAATAATAATAATAACACTCTCGTTATGATTCACCCCTGTAAAGATCCAGGAAAACAGCAACATTTTCTCTTTGTAGTTCTTCAAGGTAATCCTTACAGGGAGCAGACTAGGTTTTAAATTGTGCAAAGCTTCTTCAGGCTTTCTGGGAAGGTCGACTCAAGTTCCTGGCTGATCAGTTCCAAAGAGGTCTTGGTGTGGCAATGCCAGGCCCTTTGCCTCCATATCTCCAGCCAGAGCACTCGGGAGAGCAACTTTAGTACAGCTGCTTTTCGAATGCAGTTGACTCCGCCATCTTTGATGCAGTGCTTAAAAGCATCACTCCCCAGAGCCATGAGCTTCATCAACCTCAGTAAGAATAAGGTTCTTTCCAGATTTCACTATGCTGTCCTCTCTCTCTCTCTGTCTGTCTGTCTCTCTTTCTTCTCTTTCTCTCCCTCACTCTCCCTCCCTCTTCTCTCTTCTCTCTCTCTTCTCTTCTCTCTCTCACTCACTCTCTCACACTCACTCTCTCTCTTTCTCTCTCTCTTCTCTCCCTCCCTCCCTCCCTCCCTCGTTCTCTCCCTCCCCCTCTCTCTTCTCTCTGTCTGTCTCCAACTCCCTCCCTCCCTCTTCTCTCTCTTTCTCTTCTCTCTCTCTTCTCTCGGTCTCTCACTCACTCACTTTCTCTCATTCTCTCTCTCTCTCTCTCTCACACACACTCACATAACTGTGGTTTAGTGGGTTTATTACTATTCCCTTCAACTGCCAAAACCTAGAACTGTCCCAATTAAGTCCAGTCACAAGCAAACTGATGCCAGTCCACAGCAATGGCCAATGAGTCTACAAGGCACTTGAAAGTTTCCCAAACAGGCAAAGTTAAATCCACAACACAAGAAGGTTCACCAGGTGAGAAAAGACCAGAGTTCACAAGGCATGATCTAAAGTCAAGGCATGGTGCTAATCCAAGGCAAGGCAGGAATTCCAATGACCAGAAAACACACAGCTAGGAAATGAACATGTTCCCAGCATTGTTTCCCTCTGTCTGCAGTGCTAAATCAAGAAGGACAAGGCTGCCTCCTCACCAGTAATCTGGCTGATCTTCTCTGCTGCTGCCTTTTCTCTGGCCTATGTGTTCTTGGATCAGATGCAGAAGGCAGTTCCTCTTCCTCATCACTAACCAGCTGCAGCTGCAAGCTTTTCCTACCTGAAGCCTCAGGGCTGTCCTGCTGCAGCTGTGCTTCAGTCAAATACCCTTGGACCCATTGACCAACTCCCTCCAGATGTGCCTGGAACTGGTTCATCCTCCTCCAAGCTGACATCTGGAGAGGAATCTGGGGAAACATCCAGGCGAGTCATTACATTCACAGAGATCTAACTTTCTGTCTCTTTCCTGAGTAATCACTGATTCTGACAATTTTTAACAAGGAACAGGAGAGCAAATGGGAGACTGGCAGGGAATTGGAAGAGGAAAAATGGAGAGAGGAAGAACCAAGAAAGAGATAAGGGTTGTTTTTGGTGGTTGGCTGTTAAGTTAAGTTAAGAACACCATCACTCTGCTAAACAAATAATTCCCTCAACACTGTCCAACTATTTATTAAGTCTGCACTACTATTACTATTAATCTTCTCATCACTTCTCATCACCCATCCCTCCCACTTGTGACTGTATGACTGCAACCTTATCGCTTGTATCCTTCGATCTATATTGACTGTTTCCTAGTATGGTTTGATCACTTATTGTACCCTATGACTATCATTAAGTGTTGCACCTCATGATTCTTGACTCTTGACAGATGTATCTTTTCTTTCATGTACACTGAGAGCATTTTCACCAAGACAAATTCCTTCTGTGTCCAATCCCACTTGGCCAATAAAGAATTCTATTCTATTCTATTCTATTCTATTCTATTCTTCATCCAATATTTATTCTATTCTGTTCTATTCTATTCTATATTCCAATATCTTATCTGACTGCCTCCTAATATGATTTGATTGCTTATTGTACCCTATGACTATCATTAAGTGTTGTACCTTGTGATTCTTGACTCTTGACAAATGTCTCTTTCTTTTATGTACACTGAGAGTATTTGCACCAAGACAAATTCTTGTGGCCAATCACACTTGGCCAATAAAGAATTCTAATCTAATTCTAATCTAAGTGCTGTGGGCATTTTCCTAAGTGTTGACTGACTGACAGCTGAATGTTTCCTGGGACATCAATCAGAATAGAGCTGGAAGGGACATTGGAGGTCTTCTAGTCCAACCCCTGCTCAAGCAGGACACCCTCTATCATTTTGGACAAGTGGCTGTCCAGTCTTTTCTTAAAACCTCCAGTGAGGAAGCATCTACAACTTTTGAAGGCAACTTCTGTTCCACTGGTTCATCGTTCCCACTGTTAAGAAGCTTCTCCTTAATTCCAGGTTGCTTTTGTCCTTTCTTTAGTTTTCATCTATTCTTTCTTGCCTTGCCTTCTGGTGCTTTGGAAAATAAGCTGACTCTCTCTTCTTCGGGACAGCCCCAAAGGCTGATATCAGGTCCTTCTTTTCTCTGGACTCAGTTCCTGCAACTGTTTGTCATACGTTCTTGTCTCCAGGCCTTTAATTGTGATGACCTGGGGCAGAGCACAGAGGCAACACCGTCAGCGCCTTTATTGCTCCAACGTTCCCTCAAATGCTCCCAGGTTTCTGGCAAGTGATATCACACACACACACACACACACAACTCCAGCAGCCTCTGGCTGCAAGTAGTCCAGCACAATGCTGTGAGCACAATGGCTGGAAAACAAGAAATCCAGCAGGGCAAGGGAACAAGTCAATGAGTCCAGGAAGCAAAGGAACAAGGCAATTAATCCAGGAAGCAAGAAGAAAGCAGGAAGTCCAGGAAACGTCAAACGTCGGCGATGGCACACAACACTCCATGAATTCAGAGTTTGTTCCCGACAAATGCCCCTCCCCACAGCGTCTCCTTAAGTTCAGTCCCCAGGTGTGCCTCGTGAAGAGGGATGGGGCGCTCTCCTCCTGAGTTGTTGGGTCAGCTTGTGCTGTTCCCACCTTCTCGCCACTCTCCATGGATCCGTGGATTGTGGGGTGGTGGTCTTTGCTCATTGCCTGAGCTCTGTCTCTTGTGTTGCTGCTCAGCCTCTCTTTTTAAAATTACATTTATATGCGCCCTTCTCCGAAGACTCAGGGCGGCTTACAATTACAGGATACAACCCAGTGTGCTCAGCAATAGCCTTCATTCCATTGTATATGCCTGCTTATTACTAAGCGGCATTTTTACAAAGTCAGCTTATTGCCCCCAACAATCTTGGGTCCTCAATTTACCTACCTCGAGAGGATGGAAGGCTGAGTCAACCTTGGTCATCCTGCCCCCGTTCCTCCCTGTCTACAAGCCGTCCCAATCCTGAAAGGCCCTGGCCCGACTCGGCCTGTTCCTCCCCACATTCCTCTGAAGCCAACAAAGCCGCCTCCTTGATCTCTGTCAGCTCCAGTTCCAGCTCATCTTCCACTACATATTCAGGCTCCAATGGGGGTGGGGGTGGGGAAAGCATGATATTAATCATCTTAGTTGCTCTTCTCTGCACTTTTCCAAAAGTCTCAACATCTTTTTGTAATGTGCTGACCAAAACTAGGTGCAGTATTCCAGGTGTGGCCTTACTTAGGTTTTATAGAGCGGGATTAATACTTCAGGTGATTTTGATTCTTTGATTTTATACAACCAGGGATGTTGAATGCCCATTGTGTCCAACTGGAGTGTTGGACTTGCTGACTAAGCTGAGCTAGGGCTCACGGAGGACTAAAAGAGAAGCCAGTTTCCAGACAGAAGCTCATGGGTGGGTTTCTACCTGGTTGGACCGGTTCTATAGAACTGGTTGTTACACAGTTTGGAGAACTGGCAAATCACACCACTGGCTGGCCCCTCCTCTCCCCTCCTCTCCCCTCCCCACCCACTCACTCCTTACCTGGCCTGCATGCCATCAAACTTGCCTGCATTTGGTAAGTTGCTAGTTTTCCTTCCCCCCCACCCAACCATCAGCTATTCTGAGATTTAGATTAGCTATAAAGCAGGAAATCATTGGATTTCTTGCTTTCTAGCTAATCTAAAAGCAGAGCTGAACCTTTCTTAGGACAGAAGCTTTTATTTTTCAGTGCAGACTCAGGTAGCTGATGGCGGATAGATAGATCTCTGAATGAATCTGTGATTCTGAGAGCAACTCAATCTGCCTGCCTGCTTTGCCTGATTTTGGGTAAAAGTTGCTCTCTTTTTATAAAAAAAAATTCAATATTTACATACATGGTGTGTTGTGAGTTAATTTTGTGAGTTTGCTTGCTACCAAATTTAGTGAGTTTGCTTGCAAGCCAGTTTTATGTGACAAACTCAGGTAGCCGATGGCAGAAAGATAGATCTCTGAGTGAATCTGTGATTCTGAGAGCAATTCAATCTGCCTGCCTGCTTTGCCTGATTTGGGGTAAAAGTTGCTCTTTTTTTATAAAAAAAAATTTCAATATTTACATAAATATTTATAATATTTACATACAAGCCATGCCCACCCAGTCATACAACCACCAAGCCACACTCACAAATTAGTCCATGCCCACAGAACCGGTTGTTAAGAAATTTGAATCCCACCCCTGCAGAAGCTCACTGAGCAAGTGAACAGGGAGAGCAACAAAATCTTATGGCCAAATTCATCATAACCCCACTCACCCCGCAAAAAGAGGGAAGGCAAGAGAGTGGCATAACCCACAACAGAACACTATAGTAAAGAACAGCAGCAGAGAAACTCAAGAGGGAATGGAACCTGGAAGAAGATTACTACAATGAAGCCATCTTTTTTGGCACTGCTCACAATATCATGGATTGTGAGTAGTACCCAAAAATTGGCTTCATTAATGTCTTGAATGCATTGAGTACAGGAACCCAAAGGAACAACTTGAAATGCTCACACAAAAATCTCACGGGGTGACACAAAGAAGAGGGGTCAAATTATTCTCCAAAGCACCGGGGAGCAGGACAAGAAGCATTGGTTGGAAACTAATCAAGGAGAGAAGCAATCTGGAATTAAGGAGAAACTCCCTAACAGTGAGGACAATTAACCAGATGAACAGAACTTGCCTTCAGAAAGTTGTAGGTGCTTCATCACTGGAGATTTTTAAGAAGAGCCTAGACAGCCATTTGTCTGAAATGGTGTAGGGTTTCCTGCCTAAGCAGGGGGTTGGACTAGAAGACCTCCAAGGTCCCTTCCAGCTCTGTTACTCTATTCTGTTCTAAAAGTGTCAATGAAATGCCATGCAATGGCATTGCTCTGGAAGCTACAATGTATTTAAAGCTGAACAGAATGGGGAAGGGGCTGCATGGTACATAAAGAAATTATATGTCTGCACAGACATCCCTCTCGGGACTGATCAGGGAAGAACAAAAGGAGAGAGCAGCCAAAGTGACATCCTCACGGGAGATCATTATAGACCACCTGGATAGGCAGAAGAGGTAGATGAGATCTTCCTGCATTAAATGGCCAGCCTTTCAAAGAAAGATGGGGGAAATCAGATGTGCCAATTATACCACCATCTGGCGGAATTCTACCTTGCCAAAAGTTACAGGCCCAAGAAATTCTTGTCCTTCCTTGTTGACATCTTCGTTTGTCAGAAGGTAGGAGAGAACATATGGATCTTCTATCTTAGACCACAACGGAAAAGGATTGGTTGAAGATAAAAAGGATGTTGAGACTCTGGAAAGAGTGCAGAGAAGAGCAACCAGGATGATTAGGGGACTGGAGGCTAAAACATACGATGAACGGTTGCAGGAGCTGGGCATGGCTAGTCTAGGGAAGAGAAGGACCAGGGGAGACAGGAAGACCAGTCTTCCAATATTTGAGGGGCTGCCACAGAGAGGAGGGGGTGAAGCTATTTTCCAAGGCACTCAAAGGCCAGACAAGGAATAATGGATGGAAACTGAACAAGGAGAGATTCAACCTGGAAATAAGGAGAACTTTTCTGCCAGTGCGAACAATCAACCCATGGAACAGAAGTTGGCTTTGGAAGTTGTGGGAGCTTCATCCTTGGAGGCTTTCAAGAAGAGACTGGACTGCCATCTGTCAGAAATGATGTAGGGTCTCCTGCTTGGGGGGTTGGACTGGATGACCTACAAGGTCTCTTCCAACTCTATTAATCTGTATAAGATATGGAGATTACAAGACTCTTTGACAGAAAGTGACCTGTTATCTTTGGAATTGCCTGAAGGGTTGTCTATTTTGCTATCCAGACAGCAGAATAAGAGCCAATGAATTTCAACTACAAGGGAGGAACTTTCTGATTGCACAAGCTATCAAACAGTGGAAAGATTGCCATGTCATGTAATGAGTTCTTCTCTGTCAGGAGTCTTCAAAGAGATGTCTGTCAAAGATGCCATATTGGATCCTGCAATTAGCAGGAGGCTAGGCTAGATGATCTCAAAGGCTACATCCAACTTTATTACTCCAATCTATTGCCCGCTTCCGTAATCTAGTTCCCGCTGATTGTCTGGAACCCCACAGGCAAGTTAGCCATAAACAAGGGTAAGGTTCTTAATCCAGTGTGTCTTTTGCCAAAATAGGATCTGAGTCAGGGGTGGGATTCAAATCCCTTAACAGCCAGTTCTGTGGGCATGGACTAATTTGTGGGTGTGGCTTGGTGGTCATGTGACTGGCTGGGCATGGCTTGTATGTAAATATTATAAATATTTATGTAAATATTTAGATTTTTATTAAAAAGAGCAACTTTTACCCAAAATCAGGCAAAGCAGGCAGGCAGATTGAGTTGCTCACAGAATCACAGATTCACTCGGAAATCTACCTTACTGCAATCTGCTACCTTAGTCTGCACTGAAAAATAGAAGCTTCAGTCCTAAGGAAGGTTCAGCTCTGCTTTTAGATTAGCTAGAAAGCAAGAAATCCAACCATTTCCTGCTTTATAGCTAATCTAAATCTTCTGGCACAGCAGGACAGCTAATGGTCAGGGGGAAAAAAAAGGAAAAATAGCAACTTAGCAGGCAAGTTTGATGGTGTGCATGCCAGGTAAGGAGTGAATGGGCGGGGAGGGGAGGGGTGAGTCCAGCCAGTGGAGCGATTTGCCGGTTCTCTGAACTGCACAGAATCATAACAACCGGTTCTATAGAACTGGGCCGACCAGGTAGAATCCCACCCCTGATCTGAGTTGGAAAGGTAGAACGATATCGCTTTATGCATAAGTAGAAAGATAGGTCTTCCATGGATGCAAGGTGAGAGGCCCTTAAACACTTTATAGGAAGCACACCCCCTAACATTAAAATATCCTTTATTTTTAATATTAAGAAGATGCAGGATAGAATATTTCCCTAAAGGAGAAGAGGAGAAAAATCTTAACAAAGGCAGAAAGCAACCCCACTCTTCCTGCCATAGGAAAAGAGCCTCAAGCAGAAGCTTGAAGAGGCTAGTCTTTAGGAATGGAAATTTTGTACCCATTCAGAAAGACTGGGCCAATCTATTCATAAACAAAAGAGTCTCCAAATAAGCAACACAATTAGACAAGCCAAAGCTGACAAGATTAGCTCAAACACCTAGGGTCTGCATTTCCCCTTTTGCCTGTAGAGCCAGCCATGACCCCTACGTGACCCCATAGGAATATGGCAACAGCCATTAAAATATTAAAGGACACATTCTTACACAGGAACAGGCATCTCAGTCACAAAGCCCCAAAGAATGTATACAAACCTAACTACTCTCAACCCCATTTGGTCAGCCACCTCAGAGACAGGCTGCTGTCACCAGTTTCTGGCTACCAAATAAACAGACTTCCTTTTCGTGCAGTCTGACTCCATTTTATTTCCAGCGTCTTTCTCCCAGCTTGGAACTGGACCGGATTTTTTAAAAAATACAACTTTATATACATTTCAAACGTATTGGGTTTGGCATGTGTTCTTCAATTGGCCAGCATAGAATACAGAATAACAGAAGGGATCTTTGAGTTCTTCTAGTCCAGCCCCCTCCTCAAGCAGGAGATCCTATACCAATTCAGACAAATGGTTGTCCAGTCTCTTCTTGAAACCTTTCAGGGATGGAGCACCCACAACTTCTGAAGGCAAGCTATTCCATTGGTTGATTGCTCTCCTTGTTAGGAATTTGTTTCTTTAGTTCTAAGTTGTTCCTCTCCTCGGTTAGTTTCCATCCATAATTGTTTCTTGTCTTGCTTTTTGGTGCTCTGGCAAACAGGCTTAGAATAGATTTGGAGAAGAAAGAATTGGGGCGAGGGAGAAGATGAAAGCTCTGGCGAATAGATTTGAGTCATCAAGCTCTGGTTTATGGCTAACAAGCATGGGAACTGAAACTTGAACATACCTGCAAAACACCAGGCTGAGTTCCTTTCCTTTCGTGAGAGCAAGAGGAAGGGGAGGCTGAAGGTTTTAGGAAACCCAGCGAAAATCCATTTATCTGAAAACTGGCAGAGATTTGCTTCCCATATTGAGGCCTCAAAATGCACACATAGAAATAATGAGGCCCAGGATTTTCCTTCTGCCTGAGTATTTGAAATATGTCCTCTGATAGCAAACAATATAGGAGTTCAGTACATATATTCGCATCTACTGGACAGTGCTCTTACCAGTGCGCTGTGGCACAAAGCTAATCAAGGGATTAGGGATGAATGGCTGACTGGCAGAACCTACCAAAAGGCCTGACACTCTGCATGGAAGGAAGAGGATAGAAATGAAAACAGCAGCATCATAATATTTGCAGTAAGAGGCCCTGTCAGGCCTGCCCCAGTTGGGTCACTAGGAAGGAAAGACCCTCGATTCCCATTTGATTGAAGCGATAGGTTCTTTTACTAAGATTACTGGTTGCAGAAATAGCAAGGCTAGAACTAAACTCCCCATGTACAGCGTTACAAAGTTTTCCCCTCTCCCCGGCCCTCTCCCCTTGACTGGTGTGTCTTGTGATGTGCTGTGTTATGTTTGCATGAAGAGTCAGACGCGAAGAGCTTCAGTGAAGAGTTTACTTAGTGACTACAGCTCGAATAGACCCAACTTGGCTGGGCTACTGCTGCTACTTATAGCCACAGCCTCTGCAATAAAAGTCTTGCCTTTTTCTTCCAAGGTCTTTCCTTTTCTTCTCCATTCTGAGTCTATAAATTCCTTCCTCCACCTCACTACAGTCTGAATCAGAATCTATTTGCTCGCAATGGGTTGTTGTGGACTTTTCCACATCAGAATGGCTTGAGGCCTTGTTAAATTTCTTCATGGCTGCCGCTGAGGACTTAGTGGCTTCTGCTGAGGAGGCCTCTTCTATGGCCTCCTTCAAGCGTGATCTTAGGTTTTAATAACAATTTGCTCTGAAGCACCTTGTCTTTGAGGCCTAGGACAAACCGATCGCGCATGGCCTCCTCCAAGCTGTTAAACTCGCATGCACCCCAATGTCTCTTAAGCTTGCCATGAAGTCATTAACGTTTTGCTTTCCCTTGATCCCGACAGTAAAACTCGTGTCTCTTAATGAGGCACGATGCTTGTGGGGCGTAATGGGCTCTTAAAAGCTTTTCTAAATCAGGCCATTCCATTACCTTCACATCTGCAGCTCCGCCAATGCCTTGCCATCTTGAAGACTGCTGGACCGCAGTCGCGTAAGAAAGACCGCCCTCTTCGCTTCTCGGAGATGTCGGCGAGGTTGTTTCCTTCCAAATACATTGCGATCATACGATTCCCAGTCTTCTGCCGCCGGATCGAGGAGCTGGGGGTGTTCAGCGCAGCCATCTCGCTCTTCTGCTTGTCTTCCGCGTTGCCTTCTCTTCAGGGGAATCCCATCCTCGTCGCCAGTGTTAAGTTTGCATGAAGAGTCAGACGCGAAGAGTCTCACCCCGTGAGATTTTTGTGTGAGCATTTCAAGTTGTTCCTTTTGGGTTCCTGTACTCACTGCATTCAAGAAGATTACTACAATGAAGCCAATTTTTGGGTACTACTCACAATCCATGATATTGTGAGTAGTGCCAAAAAAGATGGCTTCATTGTAGTAATTGTTAAGTTTGCATGAAGAGTCAGATGCGAAGAGCTTCAGTGAAGAGTTTATTAAGTGACTACAGCTCGAATGGACCCAACTTGGCTGGGCTACTGCTTTTAGCCAGCAACCGTAGTTGCCAGCCAATCAGAGTGCAGGGTTTTCCCGCACTTTTTAAACCAATCATATCTGACATTTTACAAGAACAATTCAAACTAAACCAATAACATTCAAACCTACATACATAACATGCTGCATAGGTGTTTTGGGAACAGCTCAGTTGTTTGGTGCCATTGGGTGCAGTTTGCATTCCTTTCCCAGGCTCTGCAGCCTTGAAGACTAGAATAGGCCGGTTCTCACAGCTCTGGCTTCCATTGAGTTTGTCATCTCCCACCCCTTGCTTATCTCTACCCTCTGCAAGCCAATTGCCTGCCTCCCTTTCTCGCTCCCACCCTCCAACAAATTATGGCAGGGTGCCAGCAAAGTGCAAAACTGAAGATGGCAGGTCTGTCAGGACAAATATTACTGAGATGTAGCATCCTTGAACCAATCCAGAAAAAATACCTTGCCTCTCCATTATCTAGACTCCTCCTCAAGTATTGAGTCAAGCCACAGGCAAGAAAATCCCATGCAAATTGGGGCAAATTTAAAGAAGGCAGCGAGAACAAGATTAACTCTCATAAAGAGAGATTGAAAGAGGAAGGAAAACCAAGGGGAATATGATAAAAGTCTTCAAGCAGTTGAAAAGACGTCACAGCAGAGAATACCTGTCCTCCCTCATTCTCAGCTGAAGTGATGGATTTAAGTCGCAGGAAGGTTGTGACTGAACATTAGGGAAAAAAAGTATTTTTAAAAGCAGCTTGGCAGAATGACCTGGAGAGAAGGTGACCTTTCTTTTTGGCTGGACATGTTCAAGCAAAAGCTAGGCCACTTAGCCTATGGCAAACCAGCTGTAAAAAAATAACCTTGCCAAGAAAACTACAGGAACCTGTCCAAGCAGTCTCCAAGATTTGGTCACAATTGAACAGAAGATTTTTTAAAAGACCTCTTAGGGGTCAGCAACTCTGGAGCCGCATGTGGCTCTTTTATTCCTCTGCTGCAGCTCCCTATCCCCGGTCGGTAAAAGGAATAAGAACGTCGTGCTAGGAGGAGACTCTATGATGGGGGAACCAGACTTCCGGTTGGCTCCAGAATTAAACGGGGGGCTTCTGGTTAGGACCTTTGTATGTGTTTAAGTATTTAAGGTTGCCGACCCCTGTCTTAGGACCATCAGAGCTGGGCTGTAGAACCCTATGTGACCACTAGATGGCAAAGAAGAGTGAGAGTTTTCTGTTTGGCTTGGGGGGGATGGGGTTTTTAATTTGAATAGTGTTATTTTAAATTAGATTATGTCTTTTTAAAATTGTATAGTATTTATATTTATAGTGTTTTTATGATTGTACGCCACCCCGAGTCCTTCGGGAGATGGGGCGGCATAGAAATCCAATCAATCAATCAATCAATCAATCAATCATCCAAGAAGATTCTTCAGCTCTGAGCTGAAAAACCTGCTTGGATGAGAAGTGAAATATCTTCAAAGAAAAACAAGGAAGTCCAGTTGCCTCTTGAAAAAGCACCTTTGGAACGATGATTAAGAATCTTTGAAGGTTGGATCTGGCAAATATCAACAGGTTTACCCACCAAAAGGATGGATCTTTCAGCCTACCATGCTGCATGGGAAAGAGAATTGAGCTCTGCTTTTACTATAAGTAGGGCTTGCATTTAATACTAGGAAGTTTCCTCCACAGCCTTTCTAATCCATGCAACATATCAAGGAATTGTGCCCTTTAATCACTATTGGTGGGGCTTCTAGTTTTAGTATACAATTAATGATGCACTTTGAACATTATTCAGTGATATGAACATTCTGAATGTAGCATTCCTTAGCATTTTATATGCTCCTTTAAAGTATCTAAAGTACACTATAATCTTACAGAATTTCCATTTGTCCCGTACATGTTAAGCAGTTTATTCACTGTTTTTCTCTCTGTTGTAGATGGAGCTGGTATTAAGATGGAGTGAGAGCAGCTTGTCTCAAAAACGTCTTGTTGCAAAGGCAAAATCTGAACTTTTTTCCTACATTTAACAATATTTTTTTAAAAAAATTACCTTCCCACCAAGTCCTTCAAAACGTTGCAAAAATTAAAACCACCACCATTCAGAAAACCAGAGAAAATTAAAAGCAAAAAGAAGCAAGTTTTTTAGTAAAGGGGAAAAAAAATAAAAGTATTAAAAAGCTATTATAAGCTACCAAAGACCTAAAATGAATGTTTCCCCTTTGCAAATTCAGCAAGGATGGACTCATCTTCATTTTTAATGGCAAGACGTTCTCTAATTTAAATACTTCTTGGCCCACAACTGAATTTCTTAGCATAAATAATATACTATTTAGAATTTGGCTAGTTGTTTCGTAACACACACACACACACACACACACACACACACTACAAAGGTTGTTAGAATATGCTCAGAAATGGATTCACCCTGATGACACTTTATGAACAATAACATTACTTTTTTACCATCTCTTCTTCCAATAGAGGAATTTTTGCCATGTAATAGAAAGAGCAAGATTGTCGCCTCCAATGCACAATGAGTGTGCAAAATCTTTGCAAATGCAAATCCTTTCTTTACTTTTAATAGCATTGAAATGTCAAGCGGTCAGGTTTCTAATTCTAGGGAATTCTGAATTCCTTAGAATTCAGGTCCAGCTTGTTTACATATTGATAGAATTAGAAGAAGCAAGAATGGATCCATAAAAAGTCATTTCTGTATCCCCTTTTTTGACTCTTAGGGTTCCCTTAGCATCATCAATACAATACAAAAAAATAAAAGTATTAAAAAGCTATTATAGGCTACCAAAGACCTAAAATGAATGTTTCCCCTTTGCAAATTCAGCAAGGATGGACTCATCTTCATACAACAATGCACAAATAAAACCTCAGCACTGTTCAAAGATGACATATTACACCACAGGTGTTGAAAATGGCACCCACAGTTTCTAAGGTACTTTAATTGAAAGAAATGGGTTGTTGTGATTGCCCTTTTAAGGTGGTGTAAATAGGAATGTAGTTTAAAAACTCAAAAGTGCATTTTCAAATATAAAGTATGGTAACGGATGGCTTCAGAGATCATTGGTATTAATTTCATGCATTTTTGTCTCTCTTTATTAGGAAAATCAGAGTGTTGCATCAGTTTTACTCAGCACAAAAAAACACAGAAAGCATTAGAACCTTATAATTCTCTAGCTGTTAAGATTCAAGTCCCCAGCCCTTGATTGCCTAGCATGATCATAAAAAGGTCTTCCCTGGACAACACACTCTAAATATGCTTTCACCTACTTGTATTGAGTAAATAAATCCAGTTCCTTTTCCCGATTTTCTTTTACCATGTATTGTCACTCCAATTATTGTCCTGCTTTAGGGCCAGAGAGCCACACATTTTCTCATGTTGCTCGAATTTAAGTGCCATAGCTCCAGGACAATGCTTCTTCTAAACTGGAGCCAAGTAACGTTTTGTTTTATGACTCTTTGCATAGGACATCAAACTGTACCTCGTTTGGAAGAGAGACAAGTCATCCAGAGCAGAATATCCTACATTTTTGGCTCCCAAATCCCTTTGCCAAGGATAGTCAGTCCAAGCTTGACAAGGCTGGGGAGAAATCATAGCATGGGCTATTGTGACAAGGCGTGAACCACACCCTTCGTGCTGTGATGTTTTTGACTGCACTTTGTCCACCTGCTCAATAGGCTTCAGTGTAGAATGAATGAGCTGGAAGGGACCTTGGAGGTCTTCTAGTCCAGCCCCCTGCTCAAGCAGAACAACCTATAATATTTCAAGGAAGTGACTGTTTACTCTTCTAAAAAGCCTCCATTGTTGGAGCACCCACAATTTCTGGAGGCCAGCTGTTCCACTGGTTAATTGTCCTCATTCTCAGGAAATTTCTCCTGAATTCCAGGTTGCTTTTTTCTTTGATTAGTTTCCAACCATTGTTTCTTGTCTTGCCTTCTGCTGCTTTGGAGAATAATTTGACACCCACCCACCCTCTTCTTTGGGGCAGCCCCTGAAATACTGGAAGACTGCTCTCATATCACCCCTAATTCTTGTTTTCTTTAGTCTAGCCAATTCCAAATCCTGCAGCCTTTCTTTGTATGTTTTAGTCTCCAGGCCTTTGATCATCTTAGCTGCTCTTCTCTGAACTTTTTCCAAAGCCTCAACATCTTTTTTTGTAATGTGGTGACCAAAATTGGTTGTGGTATTCCAGGTGTGGCCTTACTAAGGTTTTATAAAGCTGTACTAATGCATCACCTGATCTTGATTCTATGCCTCTGTTTATGCTAACCAGGATTGTATTAGCTTTTTTGGCAGCTGCCACATACTGCTGGCTCATATTCAAGTGATCATCCACTAGGACTCCAAGGTCCCTCTCACAGTTACTGTTTTTGAGCCAGGTATCACCTAATAAGCAATCTGCACTTAAACCTTTGATTTTTCCTGCCTAAATGTAATCCTTCCTCCAGTCCACGGCAGTGAACAGCAGAGGGGAACCTTGGCATGAAGCTGCAGATAATGTTGGTTAAATAGCTGGGAAGGAGGCAGAGCAGGTGGGACTTCTAAAGTTCTCGGAACAATTCCAGACTTTGAGAAAGAACTGGAGCTCAACTTGCTCCCCACCCAGAAGCTTCTAGATTCAATACTCAGTATTTTAAGAAGGCCACAATTTTTAATATTAGAACACCAACATCAGAGAAGTTAATAGGTCATCTACACTGAAGCAAAAAGTGCACATACCCAGCCTTTGGATCCTTCGAAAGCCCCAAAAATGTGGATGAGGTTGAAATTTGGTGGCAAATGACCAATTTTAGAGAGGAGAATTCTGGTGCCAAAAAGCCAGACCCCAAGCCCAAAAAAGGCACCAAACAGCTGGGCTACAGATGTTGCCCTAACAACCAGTCTCCTGCAGATGTGATGGCCCTTGGTTCAGTTGGAATGAGACCTTCCCCCTGCCCCAAAGCACCAGGGATGCTCTGCCCCATGACTATCTGTGCATGAGTGCCTTCTCCACCCACTTATTTACACCATTTGCCTTGGTTGGCATCTGATACTCTTTGACAACTTGGCAGTGCCCACCTGGGAAAGGATGCCTGATTGTTCAATGTGTAGGAGAACCCAAGCTCACTGAACCCCCACTTTTTTTAATGCACGCACAACTGAACAGTAGTTATCATCAGAAATCCCAAGCACTTCAACATTTGCTGCTGTAGTTCACCATTAATATTAATACCTGATATATATTTGGAAAAAGGCTGCAGAAAAAAATGCACCGATGAGTGAAAAACAAGGACATTCAAAACCTCTTGGTCCTTTCCTTTCAGGAACACTCAGGCCACTTATTCTGAGGGTCAAGGATGAGTCAGGGGTGTAAAAAGCAGTCTTGCCCTGTTCTGACCTGGGCTTCCCAAAATCACGAAGCAGACTCCTCGTCCTGACAAAACCCCTTTTTATTAGGCCAATGTGAATTCCTCTCATTCACATCCAGCAAAGTCCCAGCAAACAGTCTTTCAAGGGTGAATTTACAGCCACAGACCTGATCAGGCTTGGAGAGCTGCCAGGCTGATAGCTCCCAAGCGCAGGGCTGTACAAGAAAATACTTGGCAAGGAGTCTCTGAGAGTCACGAACAAATCTTCACACTAATTAAACAAACTGTCTCCTGCAAGCACCACTCCCCTTTCGCTCCTCTTTTATTCCCTATGGGAGGAGCCATCCACCATCCACCTGTGGCTTTACTCCCAAGTTGACCCTTGTTCCTTAACTGTTCCCTTCTCCTGGCAGCTCTGCACATGAGTACACTGGGAACAGGCTCCAGCCATTCTTCTGCCCCACTGATGTCCGACTCCGAAGGCAGCTGATAACCGTCGGACGGCCTTGGCCCCATCTCTGCCTTCGACGCAGAGCCTTCATCAGAGCCTTCCTCGGACTCCAGGACTGGCCCCTGTTCTTCCCCAACCTCCTCACTGTCTGAACCTGCTGCCACCTCCACTGGCCACTGACGGGCCACAACAACCTCTTCCAGGAAAGTAAAAGGAATGTCCATGTTTTTTTTCTATTAGTTGTGGAGTTTTGTGCATGACTAATGCAAGATAAAATGGCATTTAACTGAGGGGGAATGGGTTGCAAGAACGAAAACAAAAACGCTAATATTTGGAGAATTGCGCACGCTGAAAAAGCATCCACTGGTAGGAATGAAAACCCCTGCAAAGATTTTAGTGTAAAAACTGGGAGTCAGATTCACGTCACTAACTTCAACTCCTGAAAAGTAGTTTCCCTTCCTAGCAACCTATCTAGGGTTTCTGGGATTTACCGTAGAAGATATTTGTGAAGGAAAAAGGCTGATGGAGGTTGATGAAACCAGAAGGAATGTGCATTATTTTTCCTCCCTTCCTAAGTGTAGGAAAAAACAGTAGTAACCATGGGGAAGGGACAAAAGCCCCTTTTTTCCCCAGAGAAAAAGCTCTTGCTACAAAACTAACATTAGATAGAAAACAGATTCATACGTCATACAAAGAGTGTGTAAGCAACTTTAATGGCCTGGTTCACACATGATATGAAGCCATAAACCATTTATTACAATGAGAACAGTTGGTTTCTAAAAGAGCCAGGGTGGCGCAGTGGTTAGAATGAGTATTGCAGGCTAACTGTGCTGACTGCCAGCAGTTCGATTCTCACCAGCTCACGGTTGACTGAGCCTTCCATCCAGTGGTGGGATTCAAATTTTTTTACTACTGGTTCTGTGGGCTGGGCTTGGTGGGCTGGGCTGGGCTTGGTGGGCGTGGCAGGGGAAGGATACTGTAAAATCTCCAGTCAGAGGTGGCATTTGCTGGTTCTCCGAACTACTCAAAATTTCTGCTACTGGTTCTCCAGAACTGGTCAGAACCTGCTGAATGCCACCTCTGCTTCTCTCCTTCTGAGGTTCGTAAAATGAAGACCCGGATTGTTGGGGGCAAGAAGGGACTCTGTAAACCGCTTAGAGAGGGCTGGAAAGCACTGTAAAGCAATATATAAGTGCTATTCCTATTGCTATGCTCTTCCTTTTTCCCTTCCCCTCCCTCCCTCCCTCCGTCCCTCCCTCCCTTCCTTCCTTCCTTCCATGGTGCACAGTGGTTAGAATGCAGCATCACAGGCTAATTCTGCCCACTGCCAGGAGTTCAATCCTGACAGGCTCAAGGTTGGTTCAGTCATCCATCCTTCTGAGGTTGGAAGAATGAGGACCCAGATTGTTGGGGGCAAGAGGCTGACTTTGTAAACTGCTTAGAGAGGGCTGTAAAGCACTGTGAAGTGGTATATAAGTCTAAGTACTATTGCTCTTCCTTTTCCCTTTCTTCCTTCCTTCTTTCCATCTATCCATCCATCCATCCATCCATCCATGATGCACAATGGTTAGAATGCAATATTGCAGACTAACTCTGCTGACTTCCAGGAGTTTAATCCTGACTGGCTGAAGGTTGACTCAGCCTTCCCTCCTTCCAAGGTGGGTAAAATGAGGACCCAGATTGTTGGGGGCAACAGGCTGACTCTGTAAACCACTTAGAGAGGGCTGGAAAGTGGTATATAAGTCTAAGTGCTATTACTAGTGCTATTGCCCTTCCTTCCTTCCTTCCTTCCTTCCTTCCTTCCTTCCTTCCTTCCTTCCTTCCTTCCTTCCTTCCTTCCTTCCTTCCTTCCTTTCCTCTGCCCACTGCCAGCAGTTCGATTCTAACTGGCTCAAGGTTGACTCAGCCTTCTATCCTTCCGAGGTCAGTAAAATGAGGACCCACATTGTTGGGGGCAAGAGGCTGACACTGTAAACTGCTTAGAGAGGGCTGGAAAGCACTATAAAGCAGTATTTAAGTCTAAATGCTAATACTATTTCTCACATCCTTCACGAAGCAACAAAAATGCCATAGAGCGCTGTGCCAAGTCGGTCAGTACAGGAAGCCCTCGATTCAAAGCAGTTCACTTAGTGTCTGTTACAATAGCCCCTGAAAAATCTTATGACCATTTTTCATACCTATGACCATTGCCGCATCCCCATGGTCACATGATTTCCATTCAGATGCTTGGCAACTGACTCGTACGCACGACGGTTGCAGGGCTCCCAGGGTCATGGGATCCTCCCCTTTTACGACCTCCTGAAAGCAGATTCCCTTAACAACCGTGAGACTAATTTAACAACTTCAGTGATTCACTTAACAACAGGGATAAGAGAAGTCATAAAACGGGGCAAAACTTACTTAACAAAATTCTCACGAAACATTTTTGGGCTTGATTATGGTTGTAAGTTGAGGACTACCTGTACAGGAATCCCTTAAAGGCCAGTCCTTTGTGTGTTAGGGAACGAAGGAAACTGCCACATTCAAGGCATGCAG
>CM019165.1:13269522-13321115 GCA_009733165.1 Naja naja
CTCCCCTCTCTCCCCCTCCCTCTCCCTCCCTCCCTCCCCCGTCTCCCCTGGCACCCTGAAGTTTGGCTTTGCCCTTTTCCCAACAGAGGGGACCGAACTCTCCCAGAGCAAATATCTACCCAGCCTCCAAGAGCAGCCCAAGGTTCCTCTGCCAGACACGGACCCCACCACGATGAGAGTAGGTGGTGTCTGATGCTAATGGCAAAACACACTGAACCCTGGAGAGGAAGGAGGTGCAGTTAAGAGAAGAACGTAGCACTTTTGGCTAGAGAAATCCTCTGGGGTGGTCCTTCTCTGGGTGCAATCATTATGTGTGTGTGTATGGGGGGGGCAGGAAGAGGAAATCTTGCTAAATTTTGCAAGGTGGGGGGAGAGAAAGTAATTTTTGCAAGAGAAAAAGCACAGCCATAAACTCCCTATTGGGAACAAGCGACATAAGGAGAGGGGGGGGGGAATTCACATGGCTTTGTATGCCACTTCGAGGGGCGAATGGTCAAAAAGCAAGACGTAAATCTAAGAAATAAACAACAATTTATGGACCCCTATCTATGGCACACAGAGGGGGAGACAAAAAAAGGAGGCAGGCTGTGTACCTTTTCCTATCCATTCCTCCCCGCCCCTGATTTATAGTCCTGATGTCTTAAAACCCGTCCTTTTCTATAAGGCGATCTTTTCAGAATGACAATGAGCACACACATCTGCTAAAAATCTCTGCAGTTTACCGGGTTTCCCAGGCAGCTTCAGTTTCTGTTAGCTTCCGTTGAGCCAAAAACCCAAACAAACTAGGAGCTGAAATAATATTTGCAAAATAAAGGGATACCTGACAGGAGGAGGAGGAGCAGGAGGAAGTGATTGTGGACGCCTGTCTTGCTTTCTCTCCCAAATACATGCTTGGAAAGCTTTTGCAAAGGTCACAAGAAGGTGTAAAATTGTGGCCATCTGTAAGGAAAGTGCTTTATTGTGAAACGATTAAACATCTGGGGTGTCCAAGGCATTTATTTTAAAGTGGGGGGAAAAGCAGAAGCTGGAATGGATGGGATTTGAGGGTGGGAGAAAACCCTTGATGGCTTCTAATACAAGCATCAACAATGCACGTTGTGTTTCTCTGTTGCAAAACCAACATCCCAGGAAGAGTTTCCTAATTACTCTTGGGTGGTTTTCCTGGTAGAAAATGGGAGGTGTGGGGGGAAGCTTGAACAAAGAATTCAGTTGTGGGTAACTCCATTTTAATGGGGAACAGAGACCCAACGTGGGGCACGGGGACTGTTGTCACAAGATCCTAAATTGATCGGCTCAAGATTCTCAGCTTGCATGTTAAGGATAATCCAGCTGGCAGGATGGTGGCGAGGGATGAGCCATTTTGTGTCAGATATCTCATCCTTGCAATTGTTTCTTTTCTTTCTTTCTTTCTTTCTTTCTTTCTTTCTTTCTTTCTTTCTTTCTTTCCTTCCTTCTTTCTTTCTTTTTGCTTGCTTGCTTGCTTGCTTGCTTGCTTGCTTGCTTGCTCTTTGTGAGGAAATTTTGTGATGGGCAAGAGAGTTGCTGATCTTGATTGCCCATTTAGGGTTAAAAGCTCATCGGGGGGTCATTTAAAATCACAGCTCGGAGAGGTGGAAAGTGCTAAATTCCAATGTGAAGCTCTTCCACTACCAACGATAACTGGGAATTGGATCATTTAGATGTGGGGTGGATAATAATAATACCTTGTTAATGAAGCCTGGTGTTGAGTCATTCAATCAATCAGAATAGAGCTGGAAGGGACCTCAGAGGTCTTCTAGTCCAACCCCCTGCTCCAGCAGGAGAGTCTATATCATTCCAGACAAGTGGCTGTCCAGTCTTTTCTTTAAAACCTCCCATGTTGGAGCTCCCACAACAACTGATGCAAGCTGTTCCACTGGTTAATTGTCTTCAATGGTCTAGAGCACGGGTCCCCAACCTTTTGGACCCCAGGGACCACCAAACTCATAATTTTAAATCCCGCAGATCAGAGACCCTGGGAAAATCCGCCCCAAAAGTCCCAAAAATTCCCCACCCCATTTTCCTACCAATCGATCATTCTTTATTTGGGATCACAGGATACCATCTCCAGCTCTGTTCTCAGGGGGGTAGAGAGAGAGAGAGAGAGACTTTTGGCTTCATGCAAGGAAAGCAGCAGAAGCAGCAGAAGTCTTTCTTTCTCTCCCCCAAACTCTGCCAGAAACGAGTCTTTGTGAGACTTGTCACGCCGGCACAGCCTCTTGGAGCAGGAGGCCTTGCAGGGTCCCAAAGACTCATTTCTGGTGGAGTTTGGGGGAGAGAAAGAAAGACTTTTGCTACTTTCCTTGTGTGCAGCCAAAAGCAGAAGAAAGAAGCGGAAAGAAGCAGCCCGGTGGCCAAGCCAGGCATGTGGGGTGAGTGGGGCAAGTTCCCCTCTCCACCCTTTCCCGCCTCCCCTTACTACCTCGTGTTGTTTGCAATGCAAGTGATGCAAGCCTTGTGTTCCCGCGGGCCATGTGGGTGGCACAGCCTTGTGTTCCTGCGCAGCCTGCATTAATTGCTTTCAGGGTGACATTTCTCTGTGGACCACCTAAATTTTCCCATGGACCACCAGTGGTCCCCAGCTCACTGGTTGGTGACCACTGGTCTAGAGTCTCTAGCCTGTAAAACCTGCATCTATATATATGGGACATCGAGAACCAACTCTGGTTAAGTGCCAACCAGACAGCCTGCCCTTGAGAAGCCTGTCTTGACAACCCAAGGATGAAGGTTTCATGTGCAATAATGGCTACTCTTCTTGGAATTGCCTGAGCTGGATGGAACCATTTCCTTTCCCAGCCGTGTTACACGCATTGTTGGAAGACATGTCCCTCTGGGTTCAGTTCCAAGTGGGGAGAAAGATACTGGAAACACGGAAGGTGTTTGGAAAGATGGTTTAATGGTGGGCAGGACCACATGGTTTGAGGCCCTGGGCAATCGGGCACATGGGGGAGAAAGAGAGAGAGAAAGAGATAAAGAGAGGAAGGGAGAGAGGGAAGGAAGAGAGGGGGGGAGAGATGCCCTCTCTTGGGCTTTAAACTTGCTTCCTGTTCCTATGGCAAGAAATGTATTCTGATTGGTTGTCAGACTCCCATGGGGCCATGCAGGGGTAACTTTGTAGGTTGTCTTGAGTCCCAGGCTTGGTTGAACCTTGCTGGGCAATGCAATCTTCCCAGGTGCCATGTGGTGAGATGGGTAGAGGGCTAATCCTATTATGTCCTGAGGGTGAAGATCTTTTGTCTTGTAGATAGATTGGCACCAGGTGGGAGCTGCTTTCCAAGAGCATGTTTCTCCTTTTCTCATCCAGGCAGGCCTAATATTCTGCCTTTTTAATATTTCCTAGAATATTTCATTCTTCTAGGAGAAGGGTGGGTGCTAACTTTCTACAGTATTTTGAATACCGCTGTTGAACTGGTGGTGCCACATGGCATTCTGGACATCCACAGGACGGCCTTCATCCATGGCACCGTTTCCCATCCCGAAGCCCCCCAGAGACCCCGGACTGCCACCTCCCACTGTCCCCGCCTTCCCTCTCTGCTGGCAGAAGCTGGAGGTGGTATTCTCTGCCTGATCTGAATTCCCTTTAGTGAGCCAGCTCCAGGGGCTAGGCTTTAGTTGAGAAAACAAAAACTCCTCATGAATAAATCCATTAAAACAAAACAAAACAAAGGTAAACTCAGCCATGCTGTTTCAAAGGCTTGACGGATGGTGAATGTTTACTCAATCACTGCAAAGGGGAATAAATGTTTGAGCATCAAACATAACATTAAACCTATGAAAGTTTTGGGTGCCCAAGGCAGAGGGCAGAAAGGAGGAGGAGGAGGAGGAGGAGGAAGAGGAGGAGGAGGAGGAGGAGGAGGACTGTAGGGTCCTTGGTGGTCTCTGAACTTGGTAGGTTTTTGCATTACCAAACTAGGTAACATCATCAGTGCTAGAACGGAGTGGGGTTTATGGGAGGAGGAGGAGGAGGAGGAGGAGGAGGTGGTGGTTGACTTATGTGCCTTTTGGCTTCTTCTCCTGTTCCTCTTTTTTTCCTAGTATGATTTGTTTGCTTCTTGTACCCTATGACTATCATTAAGTGTTGCACCTTATGATTCTTGACTCTTGATGAATCTTATCTTTTCTTTGATGTACAGAGAGCTTATGCACCAAGACAAATTCCTTGTGTGTCCAATCACACTTGGCCAATAAAGAATTCTATTCTATTCTATTCTATTCTATTCTATTCTATTCTATTCTATTCTATTCTAGTCTATTCTAGTCTATTCTAGTCTATTCTATATTCTATTGTACCTTATGATTCTTGATGAATGTATCTTTTCTTTTATGTACACTGAGAGCACATGCACCAAAGACAAATTCCTTGTGTGTCCAATCACACTTGGCCAATAAAGAATTCTATTCTATTCTATTCTATTCTAGTCTAGTCCAGTCTAGTCTAGTGTATTCTATATTCTATTGTACCTTATGATTCTTGATGAATGTATCTTTTCTTTTATGTACACTGAGAGCACATGCACCAAAGACAAATTCCTTGTGTGTCCAATCACACTTGGCCAATAAAGAATTCTATTCTATTCTATTCTATTCTATTCTAGTCCAGTCTAGTCTAGTCTATTCTATATTCTATTGTACCTTATGATTCTTGATGAATGTATCTTTTCTTTTATGTACACTGAGAGCACATGCACCAAAGACAAATTCCTTGTGTGTCCAATCACACTTGGCCAATAAAGAATTCTATTCTATTCTATTCTATTCTATTCTATTCTATTCTATTCTATATTCTATTGTACCTTATGATTCTTGACGAATGTATCTTTTCTTTTATGTACACTGAGAGCATTTTCACCAAGACAAATTCCTTGTGTGTCCAATCACACTTGGCCAATAAAGAATTCTATTCTATTCTATTCTATTCTATTCTATTCTATTCTATATTCTATTGTACCTTATGATTCTTGACAAATGTATCTTTTCTTTTATGTACACTGAGAGC
Organism: Naja naja; assembly: GCA_009733165.1. Lineage (NCBI taxonomy): Eukaryota > Metazoa > Chordata > Lepidosauria > Squamata > Elapidae > Naja > Naja naja. Next base: position 13,274,537 of record CM019165.1, read on the forward strand.
ACATGCACCAAAGACAAATTCCTTGTATGTCCAATCACACTTGGCCAAGAAAGAAAAAAAGAAAGGAAGGAAGGAAGGAAGGAAGGAAGGAAGGAAGGAAGGAAGGAAGGAATTTTGAAGGAAAGAAAGGAAGGATGGTTGAGTTTGAATCATCTGTAGACCGATATCCCCTGCGTACGGTTACTCATGCGCTCATTACCTCCCGTATAGGCTACTGCAGTGCTTTCTACATGGGACTTCCCTTGAGGACCACTCGGAGGCTTCAGCTGGTGCAGAATGCAGCCGCGCGGGTTGTGATGGGGTTGTCCCGATACTCCCATATTACACCCCTCCTGCATGAACTGCACTGGTTACTGTTTGCCCTTCGAGTGAGATTCAAGGTATTAGTAATCATCTATAAGTCCCTTCATGGCTTAGGTCCGGGGTATTTGTGGGAGCACCTGCTGCCGGCATTGGTTTCCCATCGCCCCATGCGCTCCCACAGGCAGGGTCTCCTCAGGGTGCCGTTGCCCAGACAGTGTCGGCTGGCGACCCCCAGGGGGAGAGCCTTTTCTGTGGGTGCACCCACCCTTTGGAACCAACTACCCGTGGAGCTTCGATTGGCTCCTGACCTTCGATCCTTCCATCATGACCTAAAAACATGGCTTTTTCGATCAGCCAATCTGGACTGAAGGGGTTTTTAATTATTTTAATTGTTTGTGGGTTTTAATTATTTTAATGTGTAATAGGGGTTTAATTCTTGTTTAATAGTTTTTTTAAATTTTGTACTCTGGTGTTTTATTGTTGTAAGCTGCCCTGAGTCCTTTGGGAGATAGGGCGGCATAAAAATCCCATAATTAAATTAAATTAATTTTTTTTGTCAAATGTTCATCCTTTTTTGCCCCCCAGGCCACAAACGATCAATGAGCACCCCACCTTACTCCAAACTGGTGCCTTTCAAATATGCTGCTCTATAACTCATATCAACCCCAGCCAGTCCAAGGAACCTTGCTGAACATTTTGAGAATTTTATATATGCTGCATCTATATAGTGGCTCAGGGGCTAAGACGCTGAGTTTGTCGATCAGAAAGGTCGGCAGTTTGCCGGTTCGAATCCCTAGCACTGCGTAACGGAGTGAGCCCCCATTGCTGGTCCCAGCTTCTGCCAACCTAACCGTTCGAAAGCATGTAAAAATGCAAGTAGAAAAATAGGGACCCCTTAGGTGGGAAGGTCACAGCGCTCCATGCACCTTTGGCGTTTAGTCATACCGGCTACATGACCACAGAGACGTCTTGGACAGCACTGGCTCTTCAGCTTTGAAACAGAGATGAGCACAGCCCCCTAGAGCCAGAAACAACTAGCATGTATGTGCGAGGGGGACCTTTACCTTTAAGTTTATACCACAGAGCCAACAAAGTGATTCTGGAGTTCCTGCTTCAGCTTTCTTCTTCCTGTGGGTCTTCTCCATTTCTTGAAGGATCTGAGTTTATCCTATTTATTTTGGGGCTATGATTATTACTCCAGATAAGCACCTATGCCAATTTTGATTGGCTTTAGTTTCACAAATATGTCAGTCTTCTCCAGAAGTTTGGCTTAAAACCACTATTGAGACATTTCTCTGGAGAGTTGACCTCAGCTGATAGGAGAGCATCAAAGGGATTAGCTAATAGTGCACCATGTACTGTACGGGTGGCTTTTTTGTTCTTTTGCTCCATTTTAACATTCAAGAACGTTGTAGTGGCCAGTGAAATAGGAAATAGAGGGGTGGAATCAACAACCAACAGAGATGGGATAGTTGGTGGCTCTTTGCTTACTTCCCCATTTCGGTTGTCTCTCTGTTCAGGGCCAGAAGAGTGTGTGACTCTGTCCAATTGTGATTAAGGTGCAGTAATGAGGAATGTGACAACATCCCTTGGATTTAGAGCTGCCTGGGTTTTCATGCTTGAATATTTACTCTAGTTAATTTAGCACAATTTTCTTGTATGACATGCTTAGCTAATCAAATCAATTCAAAGTTTGATTACGGCCTTTAGGCCAGAGAGATGCTGAAGAGACCGTATATAGATTGTGGTTTCAAAGAGAACTGCTAGGGCCATTCTCCACCCAATTAATTATATTGTGTGAAGACAGCCAAATCCTGTGATGGGCTGGACCTCAGCTGGTTAGCAAGAGGATGCTGTCAACTAAAAAGATACTCCTGTGGTCCTTTTAGCTGCCAGAAAAAAAGGGAGGGGAGGAAACGGTGCATTCCTTAAGTGCCTAAATAACCACCCTGGCAGCCCAAAGTTGTCGGAGGGCAAAAATATTACTGGAGAACATGATTGATGACTCTTGGCTATGGATGTGTCCCATTGGAGAATATACATCCAGGGGTGGGGGGAAGACCAGGGCCAAGGGAGGAATGAATGATGTATTTTAGTATCGGCTGCACCCAGCTAACACCAACATGGCCACTTCTAATAAATCAATTTTCTTTTCTCTGAGATGTGTCTAGAGACTTATGATCTGAGTGAGGGTGGATTTGTTGGAGTCCTGACAGCTGCACTGCATAAAACTATCATGTCTACCAGCAAGGACCAAGCCAACACCTTTTCCGCACCCTGCTGCGTTGTTGCTTGTGGCCAATGCCTCCTTCCCAGCCCAGTTTCCTATCTTGCCTCTGGCTTTCATGTCTTCCCTTTGTAGATTCAATCACTTCTAATGCCTTTTTGTATGTGGCCTAGTTTTTTCCCCCCCTCCAGTCTAATCGTGTATTTTTTTTCCCCTTCAGCCAGCATAAGGAGGTTATCTTCTTTGTGATACCTGCTTCTTAGCTGCTCTCAGAGTCCAAAGGCGGTGGCCATAATTGAGTCTCCGCTGGGCTGGAATCATATCTCATCTTCTCCAAGGTCAGAGCCTCTTTCCCCAAGTTGGTCCTGCACTTCCCTTTGAACATTACAGAGTGTTATTATCCGCCTACCCTTTTCTTCTATGGCTAGGCCTGTGTAGCTTTCACCTCCTCACCAAAAAAACCTGTTCACATTCTGAAGCTGGCTTGCATCTTCCCAGTGGGGCTACATCACCAGTGGGTGGATCTCTGAAAGGTGTCTCTCTCTCTCCCCCTCCTTTGCAGAGTTGTCACCCCTCCCCCAATTTGGATCTCTGAATTCAGTTAATAAGTGTCAGACATTGGGGAGGGGTTTTTTTCTTTCTGCAGTTCGGAGACCCCACTCATCCCCAGGGGGCTCCATATTTACCTTGCCAGGCCAAGGAGAGGATAGAAAATATGATGGGATGGGATGGGACGGGACGGGATGGGATGGGACAGAACAGAACAGAACAGAACAAGATAGGATAGGATAGGATAGGATAGGATAGGATAGGATAGGATAGGATAGAATGAATAAGAAAGGATAGGATAGAATGGAATAGAAGAGAATAGCTGACAGGGAGCGGAGTGTGGCTCTGTTGGCTATGGAGAAAACTGGGGAAGGGCAAAGTCTGGCTGGGCAGAGCAGGAGAGAGGTAGAACAAGGGAGAGGGAGTTCGGAGGAAGACCCAGACCCACCCCCTCTTCATCCTAGGGCATGCAGGGAGGAACGGAGAAGGGAGCAACATGGATTGCGTGGTTTACAGGGGAGGAAAGGGCCCTAATTCCCTTCATTAGCTACACCTGGGAATGAGAGTTTAAAAGAGATGCAAGCTGAGTGTGGTGTCTGCTGGGAACAAACGTGAGTTTATCTTGTGTTGACTTTGGTTATCTGCGTTCCTGGCATCCTCCCAACCGGGTTGATTTACTGCTGTTCCTTCACGTCTGGAATTGCTTCTCTTGTCCTGCTGGACTAATTACCTCATCTTGCCTTGATTGGACCTATAGTTACAGTTTTTGTTTTGGACTTGATTCTCTGCAGCCATAGACTGTTCCTGGGAGAGTTTTTCTCCAGCCCAGAAGGTAACCAGGACATTGGGGGCAAAGTTGGAGCTAATAAAGGGACTCCTACTGACTATCTGTGTGGCCTTTGTACAATGCTCCTTTGGGTCATCACAGCTACTGTTTGTTCAGAACAGCCAAGATGTGATCTGAGCCCAGGGGACGTTCCACCTGGCCACGGTCAGATCATTCACTCCCTATTAGGGGAAACCTGAGCTAGAAGATTGTCTCCTGGGTCAATGTGATGAATATGGGCAGCATGCAGGGAATAAAATCATTTATGTCCCTTCCAATTTGGAAGGGCAGGTCGAGATGAGACAGAGGCCTCATCTTATAAGTTTATCTGGGGTCGTTTAAAAGCCTGTGGATCATGAGGGAGTAGACAGGTTCTCTGTGCTGTGAGTTTGGTTGCTGAAGCACTGGACCTTTGTCCTACTTGGCTACTGAACATTGTCAATGAGGTAATAGGAAGTTGGATGTTGTAGAGGGCCCTGCTGCGAGTGAAGGTGTTGTGTCCTACCACAAAAGAGGCTCTCAGGTGTGCCATCTTCAGCTTCTTCGCTTTGCTGGCATCCTGCCATAAATTGCAAGGGAGGGAGGCAGTGGTGGTATTCTACTGGTTCGGCCCATTTCTGCCGAGCTGGTAGTGGCACTGAGCAGCGGAGGCCGAACCGGTTCTCTCTGCCGCTCTGCTGTTGGGCCTACTCACCTGCCTGGGCTCCCATACTCACCTTTATTACCTGCTTTTGAAGCACAGCTGCTTTGCGCGGCACAGAAGAGTGCCGTGCGGCAGCTGCTGAAGTGACCAGGAGAGTGCAGGCTTGCAGGAGGTGAGTTAGAATGCCTCTGCACCTGTGCAAAGTGCGTGCTTAGCACGTGCATGTAAAATATGTGCTCGTGCCCACCGAACCAGTGGTAAAACTTTTTGAATCCCACCACTGGAGGGAGGGGAGGAGTTTGGGGGAGTAACATGTGGGCCTGAGAACAGAAAGACAAAAGGGGAGATATGTTGAAAAGAACCAGAGGTGCCAAACCAGAATAAACCAGCCTGTAACATCACCTGGACTGGGAACCAAGTGCGAAGCTGTAGTGAGAAGTGCCAAACATCTGAGCCCTTCCCAAAATACTGAAAGAGTACCCTATTGGACACAGATGGAGTGGTCAAGAGGGGAGGGCCAGGGAAAGAAGAAAAAGTGTAACCTTTGTGTGGGAATATTCAGATCTAGACTTAATTTTGCAGCAACTACTTAACTTTAGTAAAAGAACCTATCACTTCAACCAAATGGAGTCGAGAGTCTTTCTTTCCTAAATGTCTAAGTAGAGTCAGGTCTGACAGAGGCATTGATGTCCCCCATCTTCAAAGAGCTGTTGATTGATTCTGATGTTTTACATAACAATTCATTAGTTGTCTTCAAGCATCCATTTTTTAGGGAAGATTCTTGAGGAGACATCTGGACCTGGGTTGCAGTCCCAGATGGAATAGATTATCCGAATCTTGCAGGCAGAATTTGGACCTGGCTGTGGGACTGAAACTGCATTATTTGCCCTTCTTGATGATCTATGGTAGCCCTAGGAACAAGGGGAATATAAATCTTCTTGTCCTGGTTCTTGATATTTTGACAGCTTCCAATACCATCCATCATGGTTTCTTCCTAGGCTGGCTGTAAGGGTTGTGAGTGGATCACACTGTTTTGTTCAATCTCTTCTGTTTCATGAGCAGTCAATTCCAGTCAGTGGTAGCTGGAGCGGAGATGTTGAGGCATAAGGAGTTCCATTGTCAGGTGCAAGAAAACAGACTGATACTGTGAGCCTTCTTTATTGCTGGTCATGTATTTACAATACTCTCATCAGACTAACTGAACTCTCTTGAGAACAACTAGATAAGCACTCCAGGGATTTGGGGTGTGTGTGTGTGGGGCTGACTCAGATCTCCAATACTTTTGCAGATACAGATACAGATTAACCAAGTTGGAAGGGACCTTGTAGGTTATCCAGTCCAACCCCCTACCCAAGCAGACCCTACACCATTTCTGACAGATGGCAGTCCAGTCTCTTCTTGAAAGCTTCCAGTGATGAAGCTCCCACAACTTCTGAAGGCAACTTTTGTTCCATTGGTTGATTGTTCCCACCATCAGAAAATTTCTCCTTAATTCCAGGTTGAATTTCTCCTTGTTCAGTTTCCATCCATTATTCTTTGTCTGGCCTTCAAGTTTTGGAAAACAGTTTGACCCCTTCATCTCTGTGGCAGCCCCTCAAATATTGGAAGCCTGTTCTCCTGTCTCCCCTGATCCTTCTCTTCACTTAGACTAGCCAGGCCCAGTTCCTGCAACTGTTCATTGTATGTTTCATTCTCCGGTCCCCTACTCATCCTGGTTGCTCTTCTCTGCACTCTTTCTAGCATAGCTGTCTAGTGAGATATCTCAACCAGAACAGAACCGAATAAGAATTGGAAGGAACCTTGGAGGTCATCTAGTCCATTACCGCCCAAGCAGGAGACCCTACACCATTTCTGACAGATGGCAGTCCAGTCTCTTCTTGAAAGCCTCCAGTGATGAAGCTCCCACAACTTCCGAAGGCAACTTCTGTTCCATCGGTTGATTGTTCTCACTGTCGGGAAATTTCTCCTTATTTCCAGGTTGAATCTCTCCTTGTTCAGTTTCCATCCATTATTCCTTGTCTGGCCTTCAGGTGCTTTGGAAAATAGCTTGACCTCCTTCCTCTCTGTGGCAGCCCCTCAAATACTGGAAGACTGCTCTCCTGTCTCCCCTGGTCCTTCTCTTCCCTAGACTAGCCAGGCCCAGTTCCTGCAACTGTTCATCGTATGTTTCAGCCTCCAATCCCCTAATCACTTTTGTTGCTCTTTGCAATTTTTCTAGAGTCTCAACATCTTTTTTATAGTGTGGTGACCAAAACTAGATGCAGTACTCTAGGTGTGGTCTTACTAAGGCTTTGTAGAGTGGTGTTAATAAGTTCCTCTCCTGCAGGGATTACAAGCTAGCCAGTATCTTAATTCCAGTCCCCGCTTCACCTACAGATTCCACCACATCTATTATAACAGAATAACACAGTTGGAAGGGACCTTAGAGAACTTCTAGTCCAATCTTCTTCTCAGTCAGGAAGCTCTATACCATTCTGGAAAAATGGTTGTCCAATCTCTTCTTAAAACCTCCAATGTTGGAGTAGCCACAACTTCTGGAGGGAAGTTGTTCTACTGATTAACAGGGGTTGGACTAGATGACCTGCAAGGTCCCTTCCAACTCTATTAATTTGTTAAATAAAGGACAGTGGAGCCAACAGTACCCCTCTCCCGTTCTTCTAAGCAAAGAAAAGAAGAGGATTTGAATATGAGGCATTTTGCTAAAATGCTAAAACTGTACTTTGTTTACGCATGGTCAAGTGGCCAAGCTATGATGAAGCTGCAATGCGTGAAACCAGAGAACGCCCACAGCCTCACAGGGGGACCCCTGGAATGAGGCTGCATGCTGGTATTCCAAGCCCCTGGGAGACATTAAAAGGAGGTGTGGGAGGCTTTGCTTAGAGTCTCCAGCCCACTTAGCTTGTTGGAGCTGTGCCCTGGTGTGCCACCCTTCTGTTTTATGGCTCCCAGGACTATTAAACACAAAAGCACACATATTGCTAAAGTAGAAGCAATCAAGAATCAAAGCAAGTAAAATCAATAAAACATTTAGCAGCTAAAAAAAACCCTTCCCTTATCTGCCATGCTAGACAGTCTGGATTTATTTTTAAAAAACTATCTTGCATCAAAGGGACATCAAACCTGGTTGTAGTAAAGAGCTGTCTGGATCTGGTGCTGTGGTTAGCCAGACCCTTGGATTGGTGGCCATTGCTTCCTCTGATGGGAAAAGTTAGAACAGAATAGAGAATAGAGAATAGAGAATAGAAAATAGAAAATAGAAAATAGAAAATAGAAAATAGAAAATAGAAAATAGAAAATAGAAAATAGAAAATAGAAAATAGAAAATAGAAAATAGAAAATAGAATAGGGAATAGAATAGAATAGAATGAGAATAGAATAGAATAATAGGAATAGAATAGAATAGAATAGAATATAGAATAGAATAGAATAGAATAGAATAGAGCAGAGCAGAGCAGAGCAGAACAGAACAGAACAGAACAGAACAGAACAGAATAGAAGCTGGAAGGGACCTTGGAGGTCTTCTAGTCCAGCCCCCTGCTCAAGCAGGAGACCCTATACAATCTCAGACAAGTGACCGTCTAGTCTCTTTTTTAAAACCTTCAGTGACGGAGCACCCACAATTTCTGGAGGCCACTTCTGTTCCACTGGTTCATTGTCCTCACCGTCAGGGATTTTCTCCTTAATTCCAGGTTGCTTCTCTCCTTGATGTTGCCAACCATTATTTCATGTCCTGCCCTCTGGTGCTTTCAAAGTTCAAAGGATCTGACCTGGGTAAAACTTCCACCTTTTGTTCGATCCACATCGGACTTGTCAAAGAGAAACACCTGGCTCTATCTGCACATTCTCCTAACCATGTACATTCGATGTGTTGCTTTACACTTGGAATATTCATCCAGGTTTGGTCACCACAGTATTAAAAAAAGATGGTGACGCTTTGGAAAAAGTGCAGAGAAGAGCAACTAAGAGGATTAGGGGAATGGTGGCTAAAACATATGAAGAATGTTTGCTGGAATTGGGTATGTCTGGTTTAATGAAAGGAAGGACCAGGGGAGTCACAATAGCAGTCTTCCCATATTTGAGGGGCTCCACAAAGAAGAGGGGATCAACCTACTCTCCAAAGCACCTAAAGGCAGGACAAGAAACAATGGCTGGAAACTAAGCAAGGAGCGAAGCAACCTAGAACTAAGGAGAACATTTCTAATTTTGAGATTGAGAACAAGTAACTATTAAACAGTGGAATAACTTGCCTTTGGAAGTTGTGGGAGTTTCATCACTGGAGGCTTTCAAGAAGAGACTGGACTGCCATCTGTCAGAAATGGCGCAGGGCAGGGGGTCTTCAAACTTGGCAAGTTTAAGACTTGTGGACTTCAACTCCCAGAATTCCTGAGTCAATATCACTTGAGGGAGTTGAAGTCCACAAGTCTTAGAGCTGTCAAGTTTGAAGACCCCTGGTGTAGGGTCTCCTGCTTTGGTGGAGGGGGTTGACTAGATGAACTACAAGGTCCCTTCCAACTCTGTTAATCTAAGCTACTTAACAGCCTCCAGAGGTTTGGGTGCTTCATCACTGGCACACTGGGTTGTATCCCAAAAATTGTAAGCCGCCCTGAGTCTCCGGAGAAGCATATATAAAAAAAAAGAAGAGAGATTGGACAGCCATTTGCCTGAAATGGTATAGGGCTTCCTGGCTGGGCAGGGGGTTGGGGACTAAAAGACCTCCTTCCTTGGCAGTTTTCCTGCCCTGCCCTGTGCAACGGGTCAGATTAGATGCCCTATAGGGCATTTCCAGCTCCATGATTCTGTGACTGTTTCAGAACGGGTGGGGCCCCGAATGAGAGGGTAGACATAACTAAGCTAATTCAGAGAAGTGGTTCCTGCTGTCAGGCCTTATGAGAGTGCGGGAAGGCGAGCCCCAGCGGGTGAGAACAGCCTTCGTTCCAGTCAGATCCAACACAATTCATCTTCATTTCGGTGATTAACAAGGCTGTCACTTCTCATCCGCAAATGCTAACATCCCAGGTGTCAGCATCGGTGGAACTACCCAGGTGATGCTCCAGAATGCCAGTCACCCAGGGTTTATTTTCTCCCTTCAGCATGACTATTTTCTTCTTAACAAAATAACAGAATAACGGAGTTGGAAGGGAACTTTGAGGTCGTCCAGTCCAACTCCCTGCTCAAGCAGGAAACCTCCAGACAAACGGTTGTCCAATCTCTTCTTAAAAACTTCCAGTGTTGGAGAATTCACAACTTCTGGAGGCAAGTTGTTCCACTGGTTAATTGTTCTAACTGTCAGGAAATTTCTCCTTAGTTCTAGGTTGCATCTCTCCTTCATTAGCTTCCACCCGTTGCTTCTCGTCCTGACCTTAAGTGCTTTGGAGAATAGCTTGACTCCCTCTTCTTTGGAGCAGCCCTTAAATGCCTGCTCTTAAGATCCAGCTGTCTACAATTACTGTAGGCTCGAATCCCACCAGGCTCAAGGTTGACTCAGCCTTCCATCCTCTTGGGGTAGGTAAATTGAGGACCCAAGATTGTTGGGGGCAATTAGCTGATCTTGTAAAATGCTGCTTAGTAATAAGCAGGCATATACAATGAAGGCTATTGCTGAGCATTGGGTTGTATCCCAAAATTGTAAGCCACCCTGAGTCTTCGAGAAGGGCGGCATATAAATGTAATTTAAAAAAAAAATACTATCAAAGCAACAGAATGAAAACCCAGACCTTTGTTTTAGACAGTTAGCAGTATAAATAACCAAGAATAAGGCTCCAAATTTCTCACCCTGTGTACTCATCTCTGTAAGGAGGTCCTTTCCCCACCCTCATTATGCAATACTTATTTCAGAATAACAGAATGGGAAGGGACCTTGGAGGTCTTCAACCCCTTTTTCATGCAGGAAACCCTATCCCATTTCAGACAAATGGTTTAATTTAATTTAATTTAATGTTTGGACTTGTATGCCGCCCTATCTTCCAAAGGACTCAGGGCAGCTCACATCATAAAAATATACAATACAAAATTTAAAATTACTAAAAATCGAATTAAACCCACGCCAAACATTAATCTAAAAACAGATAAAACTAAATATAAAAACAAATTAAAAAAACCCAACCTACCTCACCTCAGTCCAGGGCGGCCTACACGTCTTCAGGCTGCGACAGAGGAAACGGAGGTCCGGGGCCAACCGGAGCCCCAAGGGCAGCTGATTCCATAGGGTGGGCACTCCCACAGAGAAGGCTCTACCCCTGGGGGTCGCCAGCTGACACGGTTTAGCCGACAGCACTCCAAGGAGGCCCTGCCTATGAGAGCGCACAGGGCGATGGGAAGCCGATGTTGGCAAGAGACGCTCCCGCAAGTACCCCAGACCCAAGCCATTGTGGCCAACCTCCTCTTAAAAATTTCCAGTGTTGGAGGATTCACAATTTCTGGAGGCAAGTTGTTCCACTGGTTAATTGTTCTAACTGTCAGGAAATTTCTCCTTAGTTCTAAGTTGGATGCTTCCTTGATTAGTTTCCATCCATTGCTTCTTATCTTGTTTTCAGGTACTTTGGAGAATAGCTTGACCCCCTCTTTTTCATGACAGCCCCTGAAATATTGGAAGACTGCTATCATGTCACTCTTACTCCTTCTTTTCATTAAGCTAGACATACCCAATTCCTGCAACCTTTCTTTGATGTTTCAGCCTCCAGTGCCTGCCTTCCTTGTTAAAGCATCAAATTCAAGCCCACCATTCTTTGCATGCTGTTGGAATCCAGCACACTGGGAAACAGTGATTCCTGAGCCACAGACAGGGGGTGGAAAGCATAAACAATCAACACATCATCTGCTTTTAAAGTTAGCAATAGCACTTAGACTTCTATACCACTTCACAGTGCTTTACAGCCCTCTCTAAGCGGTTTACAGAGTCAGTCTCTTGCCCCCAACAATCTGGGTCCTCATTTTACCGACCTCGGAAGGATGGAAGGCTGAGTCAACCTTGATCCTGGTGAGATTCGAACTGCCAAATTGCAGTCAGCCAACAGTTGGCAGAAATAGCCTGCAGTACTGCATTCTAACGGCTGCGCCAGCACAGCTTTAATAATTCAAGTTATTAACTTAAATTATTATGGTGTTGGTTGGGGAATTCGAGAAGTTGAATGCCAACCATCTTCAAGTCACCAAGGCTGAGAAATACTGATTTATGGGATGGGGAAGATTTGTTGTTTTAGCCTTTTCCTTGGGTATACCATTAGAGGTCCATCAGCATATTGAGAACATTCGCCTTCAGGGCAATGTTTAAATGTTGAGTCCTGCTCAAGAGATTTTACTCAGTGCACAAGATATTTCACCAGAGAGGAATCGGAGGTAGCTCTCATGCCCCTGTCAGAGTCTGAATCTGAGGAGGAAGATGAACAGCTGACAGGGAGTGGGAGTGTGGCTCTGTTGCTGTGGAGGAGGCTGTGGAAGGGCAAAGTCTGGCTGGGCAGAGCAGGGGAAAGATAGAACAAGGGAGAGGGAGTTCAGAGGAAGACCCAGGCCCACCCTCTCTTCATCCTAGGGCACGCAGGGAGGAAAGGAGAAGGGAGCAACGTGAGTTGCCTGGCTTATGGGGAGGAAAGGGCCCTGATTCCCTTCATTAGCCACAGCTGGGAAGAGAGTTTAAAAGAGATACATGCTGAGTGCGGCAGCTGCTGGCAGCAAAGTGAGTTTATCTTGTGTTGACTTTGGATATCTACGTTCCTGGCATCCTCCCAACTTTGTTGAGTTATTGCTGTGCTTTCACACCTGGAATTCCTTCTCCTACCCCGCCAGACTAATTACCTCATTTTGCCTTGTTTGGACTTTAAGTTACAGTTTGTGTTGCTCATGTTTTGGGCTTAATTCTCTGCAGCCAAAGGCTGTTCCTAGGAGAGTTTTTCTCCAGCCAGAAGGTAACCTGGACATTGGGGGCAAAGTTGGAGCTAATAAAGGGACTCTTATTACTTATCTGACTGTGTTGCCTTTGTGCCATGCTCCTTTGGGTCATCACAGTAGCCATGGTGAGCAATGAAGTGCAATGAAGTGCAGGGAAGAGATTTCAAGACCCTCCCAAGACTCAGAATGGGACAACTCGCTGTGGCCAACTCATCATGGTCAACTTGCCACAGGACAACTCACTGCAGGACAATTGAACAATTCAATTTAATTATTTAAAATAAATTTAAAAAATATTTAATCATTGTCATTCCCATTGTATTCTGCCCCACCTTTTGCACCCTTTCTTTAATGATACTATTCCACCATTTGTTTGATACTAGTGTAATGAGTTGGCCTTGGTGAATTGACTGTGGTGAGTTGTCACAGATTTGCTTTTGCATGGCAGTGCTAAACTCGTCCCCTTCTGCTCTTCCAGCTTAGGAACCCAATATTCAGAGTGCCCCTTGCGCATTGGGTTCTTTTTTCAGTGCTTAGTGCAAATTATGTAATTAAAAACACTTGGAATATATCATGTATTCATTTTTTCTTCTGCTGTTTTCTGACTACTTGGACAAACAAGGAGAGTCTTGCTGAGTCAGGACAAATAATTCTTGTAGCTCAGCAAATTTTGCTCATGGCGACAGGCCAGAAGTCCTGAGAAATTCCTGCAAGTACACTTTGCCCGTGCAGTGTCTCCAGAATAGGCCTCAGGTCTGGCTGCCATGGAAGGGCTCTCGTGAGCTCATCCAGCTTTCCCCGGCCAGTCCAGACTCTTACCTGCCTCACCTGTGGTCAGCCAGGCAGCCCTTTCCACCCATAAAAAGTGCATGTGTTGGGAAAAGGGTCTTTCTTTTGGTCTGACCAAGCATTACTGCACAGAGCGAACCCTTCCTTGGCATCTATTTAGTGCAGATGGGGTTTTTTTTGCAGGGTGGGGTGACAGGACCTGAAAGCTACCATAGGCAAAGTGAAGAGAAAAGGAGGTGAGGCTACCTCGTTCTCAGACTGACTTTCCCTTCAGTGGTGGGATGCAAACCTTTTTACTACTGGTTCTGTGGGGGGTGGTGCACACCACAGAAACAGCTGAAATCAGCTGAGCTACAAACAAAGGAAATATAGGACAGGAAAGGGCATAGCGAGGTGGGTGGGGCCAACTGCTGACTGGTGCTACCGGATCGCTAGAACTGGTGCGAACCGGCAGCATACCACCACTGCTTCCCTTGGTTTTGCAGCCTTGTACCTCTTGCCAAAGCAGCGGGTTCTAAGGGTATTTACAGGACCATCTTCCGCCATTAACATCTTCCCAGCATCCCGTGCGCTCCAACAGACAGAGCCTCCTCGGGGTGCTGTCGGCCAGACAGTGTCGCCTGGCGACCCCCCACGGGGAGAGCCTTCTCTGTGGGTGCACCCACCTTGTGGAATCAGTTGCCCGTGGAGCTGCAGATGGCCCCTGACCTGCAATCCTTCTGTCGTGGCCTGAAGACTTGGCTTTTTCAACAGGCCGACCTGGACTGAGGGGCGGTTTTTTATTGTTTTATTGGCGGTATTGGCTGTTGCTGGTTTTAATTAGAATTATTGGGATTTTGATTTAACAATTTTTAAAATTCTGAATTTTGTATTTTTTAATGATCGTGAGCCACCCTGAGTCCTTCGGGAGAGGGCGGCATATAAATCCCAAAAGTAAAATAAGTAAATAATAAATAATCCAAGACCTGCAAAGTCTCTATTTTTCCACATGAGATTTCTGAAGTAAAGAAGAAAATAGATTTGGCAAAATTCCCTCTCTCCACCTTCTTTTGAGATCCCTCTGGGATCCCGGTCAGACTCTGACACCCCCTTTTCACTCCCTCACTTGGTTGGAGGGTGGGGCACTTTTTCATGCAGATCGATAAAGGAGAGTATTTGTAGCTCAGGGTTGAAATGAAGGGTCCTTGATGCTCTCTGAGCTTGGTGGTTTTCTTGCAGACATTTCATGACCCAGCTAGGTAGCATCATCAGTGCTAGAATGCTAGAAGGCAGAGAGTTTGCAGACAGGAGGAGGAGGAGGAGCAAGGAGATGGAGGAGGAGGAAGACAAGAAAGACGGTGAGGTGCTTGATGTTCTCTGAGCTTGGTAGCTTGGTGGTTTTCTTGCGGATGTTTCATTCAGTGGTGGGATTCTACCAGTTTCCCTACCAGTTCGGTGATCGCGTACTTCGTGCATACGTGTGCACCTAACGCATGTGCACGCATAGTTTTCCAAACACCAGCTGAGAAGATAAAGAACAGAAAGTGCAGGGGTGCAGGGGAGGGCCAATCCTGTGCCAATCCTCTTCTTTCTCCTCTCAGCTGATCATCGGAGCTGTGTTTTTTTTACTACCGGTTCCATTACCCAACTAGGTAACATGCTCAGTGCTAGAAGGTTGAAAAAGGAGCCAGTCTTTGATCACAAGTTGGGGTCTGAAATCTCAACACTTTGGCTCTCCCTCCAGAATGTCCCCAGGCCACTCAGACAAGCAAGGATAGTTGGAGCTGGACCGACGAAGCCCTTCCTTCTTGCAAACCCAGTGATGTTGGCACACCCAATGGTAGCTGGGTCAAGTGTGGGATGTGATTGGCAAAAGAAGAAAGTTGTAGCTGCTTAAAGGTGGCGAAGTTATTATGGTGTAATAAGATCCAGAGAATAGATCTCATCACACAGTCCATTAAGGTTAATACTGTAAGAAATTAAGTCTTTGCACTCTCTGGTTTCTGCTTTAATTTTTTTAAAAATCCTTTAAAATCTTGAGTTCCACAACCAAACCCAAGCCATTTTTCTATACTGTTAGATTTGTGCCTCAACTAATCAAAACCCATCTGGATCATAGACTGAGTTCAGTGCCCAACCTTTTTTTTCCTTTTGCATTGATAAAAAATGCCATCTTGATATAAAGACATTTGCCAGATTGGCAGAGCTAAATTATTTCTACAGAAGTTAAGCCCAGTGCCATCAGGAGTCCATAAATTGAACATTGGAACCTGAAAATCAATAGTCTGAAGAAAACCTGAGATCAGTTTGCACCATGCCTGGGGAGGGAGAGGAGAGGAGATGGAAAGGGAAGGGAAGGGAAGGGAAGGGAAGGGAAGGAGACAAAGGGGAAAGGAGAAGAGAGGAGAGAGGAAAGGAAGGGGAAAGTGGTTAGAGTGCAGGATTGGAGGCAAACTCTGCCCGCAGCTAGGAGTTCAATCCTCACCAGGCTCAAGGTTGACTCAGCCTTCCCTCCTTCCAAAGTCAGTAAAATGAGGACCCAGATTGTTGGGGCAACAGGCTGACTCTGTAAACCACTTAGAGAGGGCTGGAAAACACTGTAAAGTGTTATACAAGTCTAAGCACTATTGCTACATCGTCCTCTTCTTTATCCAACTGACAAGTCAATGGTTGATTTGGCTGAAAGGGTCCCTCATTTCCCAAGGATACCGCATTTCATTTTCCAGGAAGCGTGAACTGAGCAAAACTTGAAATGGTCCCAGCAGAAACAATCCATAGTAAAGCGATTATTTTAGGAAAGTGAATTTAGGAGCTCTGAATGTTCCCTGATAATCTCTGCTTCAACTAACATAAATGTAGACCGTACATCTGGATGTCACCAGATGGACAATGTCAAAATCAAATCAACTACATAATAAGAAGAGATCAGAAAGCGTAATGCAGTCAGCCAGAACGCTTTCAGATGCCGATTGTGAAACAGATCATGAATCCTGATGTTAACACACCAGCTATAATTAGAAAATTAAAACAGAATAGATACGCCAGCAAAACTTCATCTAGATATCCAGTCAGAAAGGAACATCAAAGGAAGGAGCGGAATCAGTACAGATAGTGTGGAAAGCAGAACTTGAGAAGCCAGAAGAGGTATAAGAAACAATAAGAGAGCCATAACAGAAAAAGCTATCAACATTTCAAAGAGGAAGAGATCCGAATGGTTACTTGAACAAATTAGCATGATAAAGAAACTTTGGTAAGAGGAAATGTATATGACGACTGAATGCAGACTTCCAACGTGGAGCTAGAAGGGATGAAGATACCTCAGTCCAGAAAACAAGAACAGAAAAATGAGAGAGATGTTTAAGAAATCAGGGGATCAAACAGCTGAATGTACAGTTTAGAGCAGGGGTGTCGAACTCAAGGGCTGGATCCAGCCTGCGGGATGCTTAGATCTGGCCCATGGGGCTGGTCTGGAAACAGCCAAAGGACTGGCCCACGGTGCCTCTGGCAGTGAAAACAGGGCCTTAGGGGCTGCATGTGGCCCTCCCAGCTCCGTTTTTGCTGGCAAAGGGGCTAGCAAATGCTTCCCCTTTTGCATTTGAGCATGGAAGAAGGGACAGGAAAGGAGAGAGGGAAAGAGGAAAGGCAAAGAAAAAGAAGGGAAGAGGGGAAGAGAGCAAGGAAGGAAAAATAAGGAAAGAAGGAAGGAAGAAGAAAGGAGAATGAAGAGGGAAGGAAAAGAAGAAAAGGAGGGAAGGAAGGAAGGATTATAATGAGAGTGAGGGAGGGTCTCAAGGAAGCCCTGCCTTAGCATTTGGCCACCATAGGTGCCCCTGACATGAGTGCCGTCAAACTGGCCATGCCCACTCATGCCCACGCCCACCCCCAACCCGCCCACCCCGAAGTCAAACCCTGATGTGGCCCTCAATGAAATCGAGTTTGACACCCCTGGTTTAGAGTGTAACTGACATTTGCAGAGATAAAAATGTGCTTTGGAGCAGATCCTGCTAAAAAGTGAGATTTGACCAAGAGCAGCAGGAAAGCATCAAGTGCAGATGGAATGGAATAGAATGGTTGAAAGTTGCAGGAGACGAGGCTATTCAAGTGCTTACGGCTCTGTGTCAACAAACTGGGAACAAGACTGGGTGGGAAAGAGAGGGAAAGAGGTGTGCACAAAGGAAATGGGAACACTGCACCAATTGTTCACATAAGCAAAGTTTTGCTTAAAAGCTTGAAAAGTAAAATAGAATCGTATTTAGAGAGATAAATGCTAAATTAATAGGCAGGTTTCCGAAAAGGTCAAATGGAATTAAGAAAAGTAAAGTAATGTAAGATAGCTAACAGAGAGATCAAGAGAATATAAGGCTGTTAACTTTGCTTTATTGATTATAGCAAGGCTTTTAATTATGTAGATCATCCTAGAAAGTGGAATGTATTAAGATTAATTGCTGTACCTCAACAATGGCTAGTTTTCTGAGAAACTTCTCGATGAACAAGATGCTACTGTAACAACTGAATTTGGACAAACAGCATGTTTCATTATAGGAAAGGGACTGAAACAAGAATACATACTGTTACCATATCTGTTTAATTTATGTAGCAACACATATTATAATTTCAGGACTGGAAAAGTGACAGCTGGACATAAAACAGGAGGTCAAAATATTAACAATTTGAGAGATATAGTCCAAGAAAGGACAAGCTGAAACAGCTATTTATGAAAATAAAAATGGAAAATGAATATGCTGAAGTTAAATACTTAACTTAGACCAGCATGCTCAGTAAACTTAACAATTGGTAGCCAAGAAGGCAAGATGATCTAGATAATTTTATTTTCTCAGGCCCCACAATAAATGAACCATGTACTGGTGAAGTAAAGAGCAGATTAATCACGAAGAGGGAAGAAACAGCAAACCTAACCAAGACAGAGAAGGACAAAGATAGTTTTATGACAACAATTTTGGAATAGCTTTCCAAGTACAGATGTAAAAACTGGACATTGACAAAGGTAGAATGGTGGATTACAGTTTGGATCTCAAATTATGGATTTGGAGATGGTACTAAGATACCGGTAGCTACTGTGGATGGCCAAGGGATGGACCACATGGGTTTGAGGTCCTTGGCAGCTGACTACATGGAGTGAAGAATGAGAGGTATTTATACCTTCTCTTGGGCCTTGCCCTTGAGCTTCCTGTTCCTGTGCAAGAAATGTATTCTATTGGTTGTCATACTCCCAGAGAGCTATGCAGGGGTCACAGCTGAGCTTGTCTGAGATAAGTTTGGTTGAAGCTTGCCCAGGTGATTTAGCAATGCAGTGAGCCCTGCTGCTGGATAGGTAGAGGGCTAATCCTATTATGTCCTGAGGGTCATGTCTTCATCCCATCACCCTGGAGCTGGAGGTTTAATTATCTTGCAGATAGGCTGGCCCAGTCTTTCTTAATGGGCACCAAATATCTGCTGGGGGCAGGGAGCTGCTCTTTGTCTTTAAAAACATGTTTCTCCTTTTCTCATCCAGGGAAATTCTGCCTTTTAAATATTTCCTAGAATATTTCATTCTTCTAGGAGAGGACTGGGTGCCAACTTTCTACATGACCATTTCGCTTCCTGGTTCTTGCACCAACTCCAGCATAAAGACAAGCCCAACAATGGGAAGAAGAGACAGGATATCCTTTCATTTCTGCTTCTTTCCTCTGGCTTCTACCACCAAGAATAGGATAGGATAGGGTAGGGTAGGGTAGGATAGGATAGGATAGGATAGGATAGGATAGAATGAGAAAAGAGAAGAGAATGAAAGAATGAGAATAGAATAGAATAGAATAGAATCAAATAGAGTCGAATAGAATGAGGAAGAATGGAATGGAATAGAATAGAAATAAGAATAGAATGAGAAAAGAGAATAGAACAGAAATAGAATTCTTTATTGGCCAAGTGGGATTGGATACACAAGGAATTTGTCTTGGTGCAAATGCTCTCAGTGTACATAAAAGAAAAGATACATTCATCAAGAGTCAAGAATCATCTGGTACAACACTTAATAATAGTCATAGGGTGCAATAAGCAATCAAATCATACATAGGTTACTAATACACAATCAAAACATACTAGGAAAACACATAAAACAATATAAATTGTAATGATATAAGCAGCACATTTATAGTCAGAAGTGCTCTTTTAAAAAAAAGTGGTCAAATTCCGGACAGATGTTTTAAAAAAAATCTGTCCAGATGGAGATTTAAAGATGCAAAAAGAGGATAGAACATATGGCAACCCAATTTTAATTGTTCCTATCAGATTTTAACGGCTTGTTTTAAATTGCTGGCCACTTTGGGTGCTTTTTGTATAGGAAAATCTGAGCCCTCGGCATCAGAATGGTCACCCTCTGACCTCAATACAAGCCATGTGGGGAGGAGGCTGGCAGCATTTGGTGGTAGTGGCTTCACACCCTCGTGGAACGGTCTTAGTGTCACTAGTAAAGGCAGAAATATTTGAGACTCTAGCTCAGAGCAAAAGAGCCCAATGAAGGCCTATAAAATGAAGCATGCTTGAAGAAACAGAACAGGGGAAAGCAGGCATTCTTTTTGCTGATCACTAGAACTGGGAAGAGCCGACAGAACTATTTGGGATGTGACTGAGGATTGACAGACAAAAAGGTTTCCCCACACATAATACATAATGAATCAGTGAAATAGCGATAGCATTTAGACTTATCTATTGCTTCACAGTGATTTATGGCCCTCTCTAAGCAGTTTACAGTCAGCATATTGCCTCCATTGAGCTGGGTCATCATTTCACCAACCTCAGAAGGAAGGAAGGCTCAGTCAACCTTGGGCTGGTCATGATCGAACTGTTGGCAGTGGGTAGAGTTAGCCTGCAATACTGCATTCTAACTATTGTGCAGGCAGGCAGGCAGGCAGGCAGGCAGGCAGGCAGGCAGGCAGGCAGGTGAACAGCAATAGCTCTTAGACTTATAGACCGCTTCACAGTGCTTTCCAGCCCTCTCTAAGCAGTTTACAGAGTCAGCATATTGCCCACAACAATCTGGGTCCTCATTTTATCGACCTCAGAAGGACGGAAGGCTGAGTCAACCTTGAACTGGTCAGGATTGAACTGCTGGCAGTGGGCAGAATTAGCCTACAGTACTGCATTCTAACCATTGTGCAACATGGAAGGAAGGAAGGAAGGAAGGAAGGAAGGAAGGAAGGAAGGAAGGAAGGAAGGAAGGAAGGAAGGAAGGAAGGGGAATAGCAACAGCAATAGCACTTAGACATATACCACTTCACAGCTCTCTCTAAGCAGTTTACAGAGTCAGCATCTTGCCCCCAACAATCTGGATCCTCAAAAAAATCAGTCCAGTTGCCTTTTCCAAAATAAAAATAACCTGGATAACTGAGAATCTTCATAGTCATCAATTGCAGAGGAACTGCAGGATTTCCCTCTCGCCAGCCCCCCTGAAGTATCTGCTTGGCTTCTGTGGGCAAAATACAAAGTGGACTATGATGGAACTTGACCTCATATATTAGGATTACAGCTCGCATGAGGGTCTTAGGCCTATTCCCTTCCAATGCTATATAGCTGAATTCACCCAAAATGAGATAAAGGTTGAGCTAAAGTAGGACTTAGCTGTGATCCAGCATGTTGTGGAAATTCAGCCTTTGACTTCTTCCAGAAGAGCACAAGTCTCATCACTTTGACTTTCATGGGATGTCATCCAAAAATAGAATGGACAAGGCCTGCTTTGAGAAAATGCTCCTGGAGTTGAAGGGGTGAAACGAAGGACTTAAGCATCTGCAAGGATTAAAGCAACCCGGTTTGTTCTTTAAGTCCTACTTCAAAGAAAACCTCCTCAAATAGGAAGTTTATAAAAAGAAAAAAAATTCTATAAGGGTAGTTTGGAGGGAGGATCTAAACATCATTGTTGTTGTTAGTTGCAAAGTTGTGTCCAACCCATCGCGAGCCCATGGACAACATTCCTCCAGGCCTTCCTGTCCTGTACCATCCTCCAGAGTCCACAAGTCTTAAAGTTGCCAAGTTTGGAGACCCCTGGGTTAGGCCTTGTTTTCATCCTAAGGCTTTGGGCAAGGGTAAAAGGACTTCTCTGGTTTGTGGAGGGGGCCAAAGACAGGCCCAGGTATGCCAGCCTAGCAACTTTCCCTAACAGACTATTCTGGTGCCCGAGAACTCTTGCCCAATTCAGAAATGAATCTCTGCAGTTTAGCCTGGCACATCCCTGCCAGGAAGAGCCCAGCAGTTGGCTGCATTGTGCAAATGGAGGTGAGCAGAAGCTGTTTAATGGCACCTTCCAGGGGAGTGGAATAAAGAATAAATTACCCTTGTGCCAGTTTTATTTTCACCGGCTAACTGGGCCCAGAGTGAATTATGCCCAGGCAAATATCTTTCAAAACCCATAAAATTGCAGGGATGTAACCTTTTGTGTTGGAGGCTAATTGAACCAGTATTAATGGAGACAAGGTTTTCTGATTACGGCAGTCCCTGCTGTTCCAAACCCTGTTAATGGACTATGGCCATGATGGCACATCTATGGCATGCATGCCGGAAGTGGCACGCAGAGCCACTTCTGCCGGCATGTGAGAGGTTGCCTGGAAGAGCCCCACTGTGCATGCGCACGCGCCCCCGCCAGCCAGCTGATTGTCAGGTATCTGCTGTGCATGCACAGGGGGAGACGTGTGCATGGGAGATGCGCGCACATGCACAGAGGTGTGCGGTGTAGGGGGGGTCACACATGCATGCGTAGAGGCGCTCAATACGCATGCAGGGAGTCACGCGTGCATGCGCAGGGGGCAGGGGGAGTCATGCACACATTGCCTCATGGGTGCAGGCACGCGAGCACACGCACGCACTTTTGGCATGCAATGTGAAAAGGGTTAGCCATCACTGGATTATGGGAACCTGTCCAGCCAAAAGGAAGTGGTGAACGGAAGAGGAAAGAATATTCTTTTCTGCAGAAAGGGCCAACTCATCGCAGGCAACTTGCCATGGTCAACTATGGCCAATTTGCCATGGCCAACCTGCTGCAGAACAATTCACCCTGGCCAACTCATCAGGGGACAATTCATTTCAGGACAATTCAACAATTCAATTTAAATTATTTAAAATAATTTTAAATATATATATATATATATTTGTTTTTGTAGATTTTTATGAGTAAAGGTATGTAGGTCTTGGTGTATTCGGGTCTGATCCCGTGTAAGATTGAGAGCATCTTGGCGCTGTTTTGACGAGATCCCACTCACCATCTTCAGGCTGGTGTCTTCGGCTTGGTGCCAAGACCTACATATATATGTGTATGTATGTGTATATACATACATACATACATACATACATACATACATACATATATATAGCCTTTTATATTTTATTTTGTCCTTCCTTTGGCCTCCTTTCTTTAGTGATTCTATTCCACCTTTTCTTTGATATTAGTGTAACTCTTGGGCCTCAGCGAGTTGCCTTGTGGCAAGTTGGACACAGCGATTTGTTCTGCAGCAAGCTGGCCATGGTGAGTTGTCATAAACCCACTTTTCTGCCCTGGAGTCCAGGGAATAGCAATAGCAATTGCACTTATACTGCTTTCCAGCCCCTCTAAGCAGTTTACAGAGTCAGCCTCTTGCCCCCAACAATCTGGGTCCTCATTTTACCCACTTCAGAAGGATGGAAGGCTGAGTCACCCTTGAGCTGGTCAGGATTGAACTCCTGGCAGTGGACAGAGTTAGGAAGGAAGGAAGGAAGGAAGGAAGGAAGGAAGGAAGGAAGGAAGGAAGGAAGGAAGGATAACACTAGCAATAGTCCTTAGACATTTACAGCCCTCTCTAAGTGGTTTAGAGTCAGCCTTTTGCCCCCAACAATCTGGGTCCTCATTTTACCTACCCCGGAAGGAGGGAAGGCTGAGTCAACCTTCAGTCTGGTGAGATTCAGACTGCCAAATTGCAGGCAGCTGGCAGTCAGCAGAAGTAGCCTGCAGTACTGCACTCTAAACACTGCACCACTGTAGCTCAGTCTTGCACCTTTGACTGTAAGGCAAACACAGGTGAGCTGAGCTTCCATATGGGAACATGATCCCAGCCATTGTTTCTCAACCACAGCAATTTTAAAATGGGTAGACTTCAACTCCCAGAATTCCCCAGCCAGCATGATCCTGGGCGTTGAAGTCCAGCTAACTTAATGCATGCTGGCTGGGGAATTCTGGGAGTTGAAGTCTACCCATCTTTAAGCTGATATGGTTGAGAAACAATGGTCCAGACTATTGCACGCTCAGTGACAGAATAGCAATGAGATCCCACAATGGACAAACGGATTATGAAAACGTCAGAACTTGTCAAGAGGGCAAAACCAACTGTATAATATCTAAGAAGGAGGAAGCATTATAAGACTGTAATTTTTTAATGGAGTTTTGTACTTTCATTTGTATTTTAACTTTTTTTTTGAATAAAATAAAATAGAATTAAAAACTGTAACTATTGACGAGAAGGTTGGAAGTTGTTGTATTTCATGTCTCTTTTCTTTCCTTGTTTCTTTTATTTCCCCATTTCTTTTCTCTCCTTTCTTTTCCATCTTTTCCCTAGATTTGATTTTTACTGTACAGTATGTAAAATTCTCAATAAATATGGTACAAGAACAAACTGAAAAGCTGGGATACCTGATTTTCTATTTGCAATTGATAGACCAGACTAGAAGAATAGAATAGAATAGAATAGAATAGAATAGAATAGAATAGAATAGAATAGAATAGAATAGAACAGGACTTTGGAGGTCTTCTACTCCAGCCCCCTGTTCAAGCAGGAGATCCTATCCATTTCAGATAAGTGACTGTCCAAACTCTTCTTAAAAACCTCAAGTGATGGAGCACCCATGATTTCTGTTAACAAGCCATTCCACTGGTTAATTGTTTTCACTGTCAGGAAGTTTCTCCTTCATACCAGATTGCTTCTCTCCTTGATTAGTTTCCATCCATTGTTTCTTGTCTTGCCCTCTGCTGCTTTGGAGAATAATTTGATCCCCTCTTCTTTGTGGCAACCCCTCAAATACTGGAAGACTGCTATCATGTCACCCCTAATTTTTCTTTTCTTTAGATGAGCTAAATCCAAATCCTGCAGCCTGTTCCTCATAGGTTTTAGTCTCCAGGCCTTTGATCATCTTTGTTGCTCTTCTCTGCATTTTTTCCAAAGTCTCAACATCTTTTTTTGTAGTATGGTGACCAAGTTGCAGTATTTCAGGTGTGGCCTTACTAGGGTTTCATCAAGCGGTACTAGTACTTTGCGTGGTCTTGATTCTATGCCCCTTTTCTAAATCTTGTTGTCATTCAGACAATGCCTGTGGGAAACAAATAGGATCCTCCATGTTTTAACTAGGGACAGCCTTCTGGTTGAGTGTGGGTTGTGGTGTATCTTTGCTGTAGCCACATTGCAGGATATCCAATCCAGGCCACCACTTCCAAGCAAGGCTCACCTTTGGCTGTTGAAGCCACCAAACAAAGGGAGACATTGCCAAAAAGGCTTCAAGAGTTGTAAATCTAATCTTATTAAGAAGCTTCTCCTCCGGTAATACTGAATTGCTAACCAGGGCATACAAAACCTTTGCTAGACCAATACTTGAATACAGTTCCGCTGTCTGAAATCTGCACTGTATATCAGACATAAATACAATTGAGCGAGTCCAGAAGTATTTTACCAGAAGAGCACTACACTCCTCTGCTCGCAACAGAATATCCTACACCACCAGACTTGAGATTCTAGGCTTAGACAACCTTGAACTACGCCAGCTAAGACTGGACTTAAGCATAGTGCATAAAATCATATTTTACAATGTCTTACCAGTTAATGAATATTTCAGCTTTAACCACAACAACACAAGAGCACACAACAGATATAAACTTAATGTAAACCACTCCAAACATAATTGCAGGAAGTACAATTTCAGCAACAGTGGTCCATACCTGGAACTCACTACCTGGCTCTGTTGTCACCTGCTCAAACCCCCACTCCTTTACCCTCAAACTAACATCTATTAACCTCACCCCATTCCTAAGAGGGCATGCAGAAGTGCACCATCGTGCCTATCGTCCCTGTCCTATTATCCCCATTAATTCGTACCTATTTCATGTTTATTCTTATCTCTATTATATTGTAAGCGTTTGACAAAATAAATGAATAAATAAATGGATGGAACCACGAATTCTGATTTCTCTCTCATTGAGAAGTTCCATTTCTTTCACATTGCTATTTTGGAGAAACTTTCAAGTAGAGTTCCCTTTTTCTTATTGATTATATGCCATCGAGTTGTTTTTGACTCCTAGCAAGCATGTAGATAGATTTTCTCCAAGATGAAGTATAGGTAACCTATTCTTTCAAGTATCCCAATGGTGCATTGCCACTATTATTAATTCCACCCCATTTCTGCTGGTCATCTCTTTCTCTTTCTTCCACTTTTCCAGTTTTAAAGCCTTCCCCAGAGAGCTGGGTCTTCACAGAAGGATAATTTCAATCTCCTCTCATGCTTTTAGAACAAAAACTAAACTCAAAGAGGTGTATATATTTGTGCATATTTCTCCAAACACATTTGTTTGGGTTTCCGATTTGGCCTAACACACAGGCTAATATTTCTACATCGGTGTTACTCAACAGAATGCATTTTTCAATACTACTTTCATAAATACTATGGTTTTTCTTTTAAAAAAATGTTTTATTTGTTTTATTTATATGGCATGTAAAAATTCAATTTCAGTCAAATGGTGTTGTCTGGGTACAATCATAATCAAGATATTTACAATAGTATTCATCACAATAATATTGATACTATAATAACAATAATATTTAACTTATCTACTTTAGCAAATCTCCTTTATAACATTTATCCTTTTTATATCCCCATATTTCTATCTGTTTTTATTATCTAACCCTTGTTAAAATAAGTCCCATATCAAGAAATATCCAGTTTCTTCTTTTTCCTTAATTATAAGCATTAATCTGTCCATTTCTGCACATTCTAATATTTTCTTAATTACACTCTGGTCCAATTCTGTTAATTCTTTATTAAAACCATACTATGATTTTTTTTGAAGACTTCTCGGTGCAGATAGGCAGGCATATCTGTTTGTGGTTGATTGGCTTTTATAAAAGCAAATCAATTGTCAAATTTGGAGAAGCACTTTAATTTGTAGACTAGAGAAGTTTTGGATTTATGTATCGGTTTGAAAAGGCAAAATTGATATCCAGGCAGCTATGGATTGAAGCAGATAGTCTCTGGAGTGGCCTGAAGTTTGCCTCATACTTATCCAATAGCCCTTGTTTAAATTGATCGATTAAATTGATCATTCCAGCCCACCTTCTGAGCAAAAAGAAAAAAGAAAAAATCTGGAAGTCAGCAACAGCATAGTCATGAGCTGAGCACTTAATCTGTTGAAGCAGATGGATTTCATTGCTGGTGGCCACTTTGGTGCCAAGACTCAGCCCTCCAGAGCATCACAAAATGGTCACCGGGGTGTTATTATGCATTCAAACGGGCTCCCAACTTGCAGTGTCCTCTGTCATCCAGCCAAATATAAATCCTACCCAAGGTTGGTCTGAGGGAAAATACTGAGGTCTTGGAGACTTACATCATTCACAGAGAACACACATTTACCTGGAGTCCAAGGGTGGGCTTCAAAAATTTTAGCAAGTGGTTCTCTGCCCCATTGCTGGGTGGGCATGACCATGGTGGGCGTGGCCTAGTCAGCCTCCTGTACCATGGTTGGGGGTGTTTTTGCCCTCCTCGGGCTCCGGAGATTCTCTGGAAGCTGGAAGTGGGCCCTTTTCCAGCCTTCCTGAACTTCTGGGAGGCCCATTTTTCACCCTTCCCAAGCCTCCATGTGCACCCTGCACTTACCTGCATCTAAAATGGGCCACGTGGGGTCCTGGGAGAGGTGGGGTGGGGTGGGCAGGGCCAGACAGAAGTGGGATTTGGAGCCATACCTCCACTCCATGTTGGCTCTTCCTCCTCTCCCTCAGAGTCAGTCTCCACCACGGGCATGACACCCATTGAAGTTTGGCTGGAGAATCATGATTTAATTAGAGCAACAGATGGAGATTTGGGGCTGGGCAAAGTACAGGAGTCTTGGCAGTAGTAGAGGCTGCCCCAGGGTGGGATTCAAATTTTTAACAACTGGTTCTGTGGGCATGGCTTAAGTGGTGGGCGTGGCTTGGTGGTCATGTGTCTGGGTGGACATAGCTTGGTGATCATGTTATTGGCTGGGTGTGGCCAACTCAATAGCACTCACATTGAGGCACGCATCTCCTCGCCTGGCCTCTCATGACTGTGGGGATGCTGCAACAGTTGTAAGTGTGAAAAATGGTCATAAGTCACTTTTTTCAGTGCCATTGTAACTTTGAATGGTCACTCCACACAAGCAAAGTACTAGCAAAGGAGGGGGAAAAAACTCCAGAGATGTTCCTGAGACAGGAAGTCTAGTCCTGCCAAGAATGTAATAAGGGTTAACGGAGAGGCAGTTTCTGTAAGCAACACCAGGATGTTTCCTTCCTGCCTTCCTTACAGGATTAGCCCAGTAATTTCTTCTAACAACAGGTTCTCCGAACTGCTTAGAATGTTAACAACTGGTTCTAGGTGTTAAGTTTGCATGAAGAGACAGACGCGGAGTGCTTCAAGCTCTTTGTTTATTAGTGACTACAGCTCAGAACGAACCCACTTTGGCTGGGCTGCGGCTGCTACTTATAGCCAGCAGCCGCAGTTGCCAGCCAATCAGAGTGCAGGGTTTTCCCGCACTTTTTAAACCAATCATTTCTTACATTTTACAAGAACAGTTCAAACTAAACCAATGACTTTAAACCTGCATACATAACACTAGGGAATAGGTGCGAACTGGTAGAATCCCACCCCTGGCTGCCCCCCTTCACTGCTGGACTAGCTGGTTTACGGTCTGTGCTGATGGGCTCACAATTTGGTCCTGCTATTGAAGCCAGGCAGAGCAACTTTCTCCCTGGTCAGTGAGACTGGAAGAGGATCTGGAGCCAGTCATTCATGTTGGGGTCAGAGTGCAGCCTTTCTCCTCAGAGCTGAGAATAAGAGTGGGCAGATCTCTTGTCAGCCTTCAGGCCAGCCCAGGCTCCAAATCTCTGATCTTCCAGAAATTCAACCCTGGATTCAAAAATTGGATAGCAGCAGAAACCTCAAAGACTCAATGCTGCTAAATAAATTGCTTTATTGCAGACACAAAAGAAGATCTGCTGGCTGCAGAACATAGGAATCAAGGAGAGAGGAAGAGAAGGGAGGGAGTGTGTATGTGAGAGAGAGATACAGATACAGATTAACAGAGTTGGAAGGGACCTTGTAGATCATCTAGTTCAACCCCACCCACCCCTGCCCAAGCAGGAGACCCTACACCATTTCTGACAGATGGCAGTCCAGTCTCTTCTTGAAAGCCTCCAATGATGAAGCTCCCACAACTTCTGAAGGCAACTTCAGTTCCATTGGTTGACTGATCTGTCAGAAAATTTCTCCTTATTTCCAGGTTGAATCTCTCCTTGTTCAGATTCCATCCATTATTCCTTGTCTGGCCTTTGGATGCTTTGAAAAACAGCTGGACCCCTTCCTCTCTGTGGCAGCCCCTCAGATATTAGAAGATTGATATCACATCTCCCCTGGTCCTTCTTTTCCCTAGACTAGCCAGGCCCAGTTCCTGCAACCGTTCATCGTATGTTTTAGCCTCCAGTCCCCTAATCATCCTGGTTGCTCTTCTCTGCAGTTTTTCTAGAGTCTCAACCTCTTTTTTATAGTGTGGTGACCAAAACTGGATGCAGGATTCTAGATGTGATCTTACGAAGGTTTTATAGAGTGGTATTAGTACCTCACTTGATCTTGACTGCATCCTTCTGTTAATGCAATTTAGAATTGCAGAATTTGTTCTCATCCTTCCTGGACAATTTTCTTCTTAACCCTAAACCTAACTTTCCTCCTCTCAGAGTTCATCAAAATCTGCTCTTCTGAATTCCCGTATTCAAGCATGGCCCTGCATTGCTCCTCTTTCTCTGGGTATAGTGAATTCAAGGATCAACAGGGATGACTGCATCTCAAGGAGAAGATCACCATCACATATTCGACTCCTACCTGTTAGGGGTGATTAGATCCATCCTGGAGAGTCTTCTTCTGATTGCTTTTTCCACCTTCTGACAAATAAAACTGTCAGCGAGAGAAGACAAGAATTTGTTGGACCTCTGACTTTTGACAGCAGATGTCGGAATAATTGAAATCCCCCATTTGGCAACTCTAAAACATGCTGACACCATTATCACTGTCTCATGCTTCTTTGAAAAATGGGTTGTCTGACACAGAAGGATGCTGATGTGCTGAACAATCGATGCTCCTGAAGTCACAGGTATGACAGAGTTGAGTGTTTCCTGTAACCCCTCTTGTTTTCTGAACACTTTTATTTTCACCTCCCAGATACCCATAGCTTAGAGGTGTCAAACAGGCAGCCCATGGGCTGGATGTGTCACATGCAGGCCACGCCCAGCCCAGCTCTGCAAAGGGGAAAAAACCATCATGATACGTCACATGACAGCAACGTGACACAGTGAGTTTGACACCCATGCCATAGCTCAATAACTTTCATGGAGCCATAATGAAGGGACTCAGATTTTGGACCCAGAATGATAACAGTGTTAGCTTGTGGCACCAAATTTTCATCTGGAATATAAGAAAGAAACATAAGGAAAGGTTGAGTTGAGTTGAGTTGAGTTGAGTTGAGTTGAGTCATCCTGGCCCATCTACTTCTTGACAAATAACCGTTGGCACGTCATTTCACCACATCTCTCAGGTCAAAAAGGGCGATACATCATTTGTTTAAGACTCACTGGGTGTTCTGACCAAGGCTTTCTGAGACCATAATTAAGCACACACTTAGTCCAAACAACTGTCTTTTTATCAATGCTGGGAATTATGTTCATTCCCAACGCATAATGAGTCCCAAACAGTCTCTTGAGATAAGCACCCACCTTTATCTCCTTTGAATTGCTGCCAACTAAAGAGCCAAAATAACGAAGCCAAACAAAGTACAAAGTCCACACAGAACTTCAAGGTTTAATCCAGAGTGAACAACATTGCTTCCTGCAAAGGTTCCTGTCCCTTTGCTCCTCCTTTATGTCTTATGGGAGGGCCAATCACCTCCAAGCCTTACTCCCAAGTAGCCCCTTTTGTCTTAACTGTTCTTGCCTTCTGGCAGCTATCACACATGCGCACTGGGAACAGGCTCCCGCTGTTCCTCTGCCTCGCTGCTGTCAGATTCTGGAGGCTCCGGAGTTAGCACATAACTCCCAGATGGCCCTGGCCCCATCTCTGTGTTGGATGCAGATTCCTTGTCCGAGCCTTCCCCAGACTCCAGGATTGGCCCATGTTCCTCCCCACTGTCTGACTCTGCTGCCATCTCCACAGGCTGCCGGTGGACTACAACACTGAAGGTTGCAGGAATTGGGTATGGCTAATCTAGAGAAAAGAAAGACCAGGGGTGACATGATAGCCGTATTTCAGTATCTGAGGGGCTGCTGCAGAGAAGAAGGGGGTCAAGCTATTCTCCAAAGCCCCAGAAGGCAGGACAAGAAGCAATGGATGGAAACGCATCCAGGAGAGAAACAACCTGGAATTAAGGAGAAACTTCCTAACAGTGAGGACGATTAACCAGTGGAACAGAAGTTGCCTTCAGAAGTTGTGGGTGCTTCATCACTGGAGGCTTTAAGAAAAGACTGGACAGCCACCTGTCTGAAATGGTATAGGATCTCCTGCTTGAGCAGAGGATTGGATTAGATGATCTCCAAAGCCCCTTCTGGCCCTATTCTGATACATTAAATTGTGTTGCCTGTGGCTCAACAGGACTGTGACAAAAAGGGAGAAAGCAGACTCTTGCATTCAGTTCTCGAAGAGGAAGCATGGGATCCACTATGATAAATAGATTATATTTAAACCATTTATAGATTTTTTTTAAAAAGCAGATGAAATAGAGATGAATTGCTTTTGTGTTTTCAAAAAACCAGGTTGCAGGTGTGTCGGTGTGTGTGCAAAAGTGGGCACACCTGCCTGAGCATGGATGTGCATGCATGCACAGTCTGGGGCGGACCATGGTAGCATGAAGCCTGTTATGAGAGGGAACAAAGGAATGGTGACTTTGCTTAGGAAGCTTGAAAGGAAAAAGCGGTAAAGGATGACATTCTGCAATGAACTTTTTCAAATTTGATATTATTTCCATGGCTTGGGGAGACCTGAAAATGAGGATTCAGAATCAATGGCAGCTGAACCTGCCGGAATGACCCAAGCAGGAAAGAAAATGAACTGAAACATAAGAGAGAAGATGAGGGCCGTTGCTGGGCTCTCTGTATTCTTTTCCTATTTCCCAGGGGGATCTGCGGAAGCTGTTAACAAGTGGCTCACAAATGAATTCCTCCCTCTTTCATCTCCTTTCTTTCCACCCCTTTGCCATTAATATAGATTTCCCTGCTGTTGGATCCCCTGCTGGCTTCTACCTGAATCAGCCTTTCAGAAGGAGTGTGCCATTTATTTTCACATCTCTCTCTCTCTCTCTCTCTCTCTCTCTCTCTCTCTCTCTCTCTCTCTCTCTCTCTGTCTCTCTCTGTTCTCTGGAGCTCTCCATTTTTCTCCACCTCCAAGCTCCCCCTTCTGCAGCTGGACCTGTCGACGTACAGCTCTTTTCAGCCAGAGCAGGGATCCTTGAAGATCAAATCTCTGCACCCACCAGGCCCCTCTTGTCGATTTGTAGGGGGAACAATTCAAGAAAGGTGGAAAGAGAAGAGGCGAAGGGGCAGAAACACAAAGAAATTGAGGAAAAGCTGAAATGCTAGATGGTCAAATGTCCTGGATGCTCTGATTTGGATTCCTGCATTCGGTGGGGATTTAACAGATTAACAGAATTGGAAGGGACCTTGTAGGTCATTTAGTCCAACCCCCCCACCCAAGCAGGAGACCCTACACCATTTCTGACAGATGGCAGTCCAGTCTCTTCTTGAAAGCCTCCATTGATGAAGCTCCCACAACTTCTGAAGGCAAATTCTGTTCCATGGGTGGAACTTCTCACTGTCAGAAAATTTCTCCTTGTTTCTGTTATGTATGTAGGTTTGAATGTCATTAGTTTAGTTTGAATTGTTCTTGTAAAATGTCAAATATGATTGGTTTAAAAAGTGTGGGAAAACCCTGCACTCTGATTGGCTGGCAACTGCGGCTGCTGGCTATAAGTAGCAGCCATAGCCCAGCCAAGTTGGGTCCATTCGAGCTGTAGTCACTAATAAACTCTTCACTGAAGCTCTTCGCGTCTGACTCTTCATGCAAACTTAACAGTTTCTATGTTGAATCTCTCCTTGATCAGTTTCTATCCATTGTTCCTTTTCTGGCCTTCAGGTACTTTGGAGAATAGCTTGACCCCTTCCTCCTCTCTGTGGCAGCCCCTCAAATACTGGAAGACTGCTCTCCTGTCTCCCCTCGTCCTTCTCTTCCCTAGACTAGCCAGGCCCAGTTCCTGCAACCATTCTTCGTATGTTTTAGTCTCCAGGCCTTTGATAATCTTAGATATTCAGATTAACAGAGTTAGAAGGGACATTGTAGGTCATCTAGTCCAAACCCCCCACCCAAGCAGGAGACCCTACCCTATTTCTGACAAATGGCAGTCCAGTCTCTTCTTGAAAATCTCAAGTGATGAAACACCCACAACTTCTGAAGGCAACTTCTGTTCCATGGGTTGATTGCTCATCCTCCTGGTTGCTCTTCTTGCACTCTTTCTAAAGTCTCAACATCTTTTTTTAAGTGTGGTGACCAATTAAGGCTCTCATTTTCTCCTTTCAACTCCAGGTGTTCTCTAATGGGTCTACAGGGATAGGGATAAGGTGAGAATGGAGGTTTGTTCTCTGAACTTGTGGATTGGTTTCCAAACATTTCATTACCAGGCTAGGTAACATATTCAGCAGACATTAGGGGATGCCAGTGTTGGCATTCTTCTGCTTATAAGAGCTTTGTGTGAACAGTAGGTCCTATGATGGGAGGGTCACATCAGACGAGGGACTTGTGATAGGTCTAATGATGGGTCTTGGGATGTATCAGGTGTGGGTCACATCAGGTGAGGGACTTGTGATGCAGTCTATATTCAAGAATGTTTGTTTGCAAACATGTTAAAGGCAGGGCAAATGGGAAAGAAACATGCCTGCAGTGTAGAAATATGCACTAGGCATAGACATTTTAGAGTGATTTTTTTAAAAAAGCAAAATCTCAAGTTGGGTGAACTGAATTTGACAGATTCATAAAATGAAGCGGGGAGAAATCTGAATTTGAAAGATGCACAAAAATGAAAAATTTATGTTCAGGGTAGCATCTTTTTCCATATTATTCTTGTAGCCTGTCATTTTGCAATCCGCTTTCAGATCAGTCTCAGTCTTATCTGGTAAAAGTCCAAAGAGATGATGCAATCTGAACATTTCTATTTCTCTCCAGTTTCAAATTTTGTGCAGCACTGTATTACAGACAAGGCAATTAGGAATACTTCCATTCCTAATTACTTTCTGAAATTGCTTGTTAACTACTTTTTAGCTATTAGCAACTTTGGGATCGATAGGTTTTAAAGGGACTTTCTTTTATTTTTGTGACTTGGTTATTTTTGTGTCACGGCCCAGGTCATCACAACAGGTGCTTTGGTAAATAAGTTGACCCCCTCCTCTTGGTGGCAACTTCTCAAATACTGGAATAGTGCTATCATATCTCCCTTAGTCCTTCTTTTCTCCAGAGGAGCCAAACTCAATTCCTGCAACTATTCATGTGTTCATTAAAGTCTTCTTTAATCATCTTAGTTGCTCTTCTGTGCATTTTTCCCAAAGCCTTGTTTTATTTATTTATTTCTCTTTTTTGTGGCTCATCATATTGTTCCAAAATATCTCATTTCATTTGTTTATAGTTGTATATTGTGTGATCCCCAGAATGGGACAATTTAGCTACTAAGTTCGGCATGTGGTGTGATGGGAATGCAGCTATTATAATAAAGCTTTAGTCGGTTCTTAATTCTCTGAATTTAGCCTGATCATTCAAGCACTGATTGGGGAAGAATTTAATTTTTAACTTTTGTATCCTGATTGGTACGTTATCTCAGATGCCTGCTCCAATCTAGATCACATGGTAAATGGTGGTCAGATCTAACCTCACCAGAAATGATGCCAGCTGGTCCATCAACAGAACCCATAACTTGCCCCACCAGGAAGGCTGAGTCTGGGACCCAACCTGAACAGACGTCCTGGCCTTTTAAAAGAAGCACAAAGCCAGCAAGAAAACATCCTCCCCAATGGCTGAGAACAGCTTTACCTGGAACCCTTTAGGACTTCTCAGGTGGCCTGCTCATCATTTTAATGGTCTCCTCCTTAAGGTATGTTTCACCAGCAAAGCTGGCTCCATTGCCCAGAGAGGCATAAACAGGATCTCTCACATCTCCTCTCCTTTATAATAGACAGGTGTGTCTGCATTTATGAGCCCTGACTAATGAAGGGCACCTGATAGTGAGGTCTAAATGAGGGCCATTTAACATTCTCATCACTCCCTGGACATCCATTTATATTTTCTATTACTGAACTGACCAGCCTGACATTCCTTCCATTCTTCAATCCCACTTCCTGTTAGAGGAGCACTTTTAGGCTTGGAAAAAATATGTTATTCCCCCCCCCCAAAAAAAATTCCTTTCATCTTGGCTAGTTCAGCAGAGAATAAAGTCATGCTGGGAGAAATATCCACCTGGTTCTGTTCCAAGCTGGGAAAAAGACACTGGAAATACGGGGGCTGGTTGGAAAGATGGTTTAATGGTGAAGCAGAACCACATGGATTGTTCTGGGCAGCTGACCACATGAAGTTGAGAATGAGGGCTATTTATACCACCTCTTGGGCCTTGCCCTTGAGCTTCCTGTTCCTGTGTCAGAACATGTGTTCTATTGGCTGTTGTAGGGGTCTTAGCTAACTTTGTAGGTTGTCTGAGTCCCAGGTTTGATTGAAGTCTGCTGGGTGATGCAGTGTCCCAAGGTGATTGTGCCATGTGGTGAGCTCTGCTGCTAGATGAGTTAATCCAATTATGTTCTGGAGCAGGGGTCTTCAAACTTGACAGCTTTAAGACTTGTGGACTTCAATTCCCAGAATTCCTCCTCCAGTCATGTTAGCTCAGGAATTCTGGGAGTTGAAGTCCACAAGTCTTAAACTTGCCAAGTTTGAAGACCCTTGTTCTGGAGGGTCATGTCTGGAGCTGGAGATAGGCTGCCCCAGTGTTTTTTAATGGGCACCAAATATCTGCTGGTGGGCAGGGAGCTGCTTTCTGTCTTTAAAACATATTTCTTCATTTATCATCCATGGAAATATAATATTCTGCCTTTTCAATATTTCCTAAAATATTTCATTCTTCTAGGAGAGGGAGGGGTGTCTTCCCTCAGTCTGTAATGGTCGAATTAAAAGATTTGATTCAAAGGTATTTCAGACAAATAAAACATTGCCCTGAATCTTCCAATGGAATCCCAACATTGATTTGACAGACAAAATCAGGATCAAATCAAATTTTGAACAAAATCATTTCCCAGACAAGCTGATTGACTCAATTTGCCTCCTCCAAACAAATTTAAAACTTGAATTAAATTACATATTCTGATCAGATCTTGCTAGAGTCGCACGTCCCTAGTAGTGATGTGTGCAATAGCAGAGAACGGATGTGTGTTGTGGTCTGTATTAGTAAACCAATCATGATTTTTACAGGATTTGGTGGGGTGGAGATAAAACGAATTTGTAGGACAAAAAAAAGGATCACAACAATTTATGTTTATTATTAACTCCTTCAAATATAAGAAGTGTTTCTTTTCCCCTCTTTTACTACTGAAGTATTAGCTGAAATTGCCTAAGAATCTTTTTTTAATGCAAATTTCCCAGATGTCATTCTTCATTCAGTTAATTTCCCTGCTGTAAATCTTTTGTTAATTTCCCTGTTGTAACCATTGTTTTGTTCTTAGTTGTGTTGACGGGACTGCCAATGTTCGTATGCAACTCTCCAAAGTCTTTTTGGGGTTTTTTTGCCAATTTTTTATCTAAAGAAACCAGGCCCTAATTCAGTTCAGTTTAAAGACAGTGCGCTCACTGCAGATTACACGAAAGCAAAGACCAATGCATCTGGAAAACAAAGATTTACATCAACTCAGATAAATATCAAAGGGTGTCTGCAAATATCGAGGCTGGGCTTTTACAAGGTGTCCAGGAACTATAGGTAGTCCTTGATTTTCGACCACAATCGAGCCCAAAATTTATGTTGCTGAAATATTTGCTAAGTGATTTCCCACCCACCATTTTGCAACTTTTCTTGCCACAGTTGTTAAGTGAAATCATTGCAGTTGTTAAGTAAGTAACTTGGTTGTTAAGTGAATCTGGCTTCCCCATTGACTTTACTTGTCAGAAGGTTGCAAAAGCTGATCAGATAACAGATAATCAGAGTTGAAAGGGACCGTATAGGTCATCTAGTCCAAGCCCCCCACCCAAGCAGGAGACCCTACACCATTTCTGACAAATGGCAGTCCAATCTCTTCTTGAAGGTCTCAAGTGATGAACCTCCCACATCTTCCGAAGGCAACTTCTGTTCCATTAGTTGATTGCTGTCACTGTCAGAAAATTCCTCCTTATTTCCAGGTTGAATCTCTCCTTGATCAGTTTCCATCCATTGTTCCTTGTCTGGCTTTCAAATGCCTTGGAGAATAGCTTGTCCTGCTCCTCTCTGTGACAGCCCCTCAGATATAGGAAGACTGCTATCATGTCTCCCCTGGTCCTTCTCTTGACTAGACTAGCCAGGCCCAGTTCCTGCAACTGTTCATCGTATGTTTGAGCCTCCAGTTCCCTAATCATCCTGGTTGCTCTTCTCTGCAGTTTTTCTAGAGTCTCAACCTCTTTTTTATAGTGTGGTGACCAAAACTGGATGCGGTACTGTAGTGTGGCCTTACTAAGGCTTTATAGAGTGGTATTAGTACCTCCCTTGATCTTGATTGTATCCCTCTGTTAATGCAACTTAGGATTGCACTGGCTTTTTTGACTGCCACCGCACATATTTTTTGGCTCATATTTAACTGGTTGTCCACTAAGATGCCAAGATCCCTCTCACAGTTACTGCTATTGAGCCTGATCACATGACCCCAGGACACAGCAACGGTCATAAATATGAACCAGTGGCCAAGTGGTCAAATTTTGATCATGTGACCACACACGGGGATGCTGCAATGGTCACAAGTGTGAAAAATGGTCATGTCACTTTTTTCAGTGCCTTTATAATTTTGAACAGTCACTAAATGAACTGTTGTGAGTCAAGGATTACCATAATGATTTCCAGGCTCACAAGGCACAAGGATTGGGGTTCAAAACCCAGAGGAACTGGCTTCTTGGCAGTGGTGGGATTCAGCTGGTTCTCACCAGTTCACACAATTTTCTGAGCAGTTTGGCGAACCGGCTGTTGGAAGAAATCACCTTCCAACAGCCTTTTCTTTTTCCCACCAGGGTTAATCCTGTTAGGAAAGCAGGAAAGAGGCATCCTGGTGTGCCTGTGTGTGTTGTTTCTAGCCTAATCCTTATCTTTATTATTGTCCTGTTTAAGTATTTTCAGAAACTCTGGGTTAAGCCTTGTTACATTGTAACAGCATTTAATGGTTCTTGGCAGTATGCCCAGACTTTCTGTAGCCTGAGCTGCTTCTCTAGAGTATTTTTTTTCCTTTGCTGCTGCTTTTATTCTGGGGCTTGGGAGGAGGGACTAGTTGGATTAAGTGCTATTTACATAAGGGTTGGCATAGCCATTAAAAAAATGGCTGAGAGGCAGGATGCAAGCTTGGCACTGTCTGATTTTTTTACTGCCTTTCTGAGGGCATGTGATCTTTCCTTAATTCCGGATGATTTCCTTAGGATATCTTGTGAGGTGAATGAGACCAGTCATTGCCTTTAAGTGGTGCAAATGGATCTAAGGATTGCTTCTCCTGGGTGGGAAAGGGTGCTTTATCAGTTCACTGAGCACAGGAGTCTTTTGTCGATAGGGATTCTTCAGTCATCCAGGTCTTGGTTGTCCCAAAGGTGCTTTTTTCAAGAGGCAAAGGACTTTCTTGGTTTCCAGAAGCACCCCTTGATGTGAGTGATGTCAAGTTGGCCACACCCACCCAGTCACATGACCATCCAGCCACACCTATCCAGCTGGTCATTAGGGCAGAGAACTGGTTGTTAAATTATTTGAATCCCACCACTGCTTCTTGGTGTACATTTCACCTCTTCCTGGGTCTTGTGTCCAAAGGCTGGCATTCCTCCAGCTGTTCTCCTTCCTGGGGATGCAGAAACTCCCTCAACACAATGCATAACATAGACTTCTGTAAAGCCTTTGATTCAGTGGTACACGACAAACTACTCCTAAAACTAAAATCTCATGGTATCTCTGGACACTTGCATAACTGTATAGAAGTGTTCCTGTCAAACAGACAACAAATGGTCAAAATTGGGAGCATCCTATCAAATTCTGTACCTGTCAACAGTGGTGTCCCCCAAGGCAGTGTTCTAGGACCAACTCTCTTCATACTTTACATAAATGACCTCTGTGATCATATTAAGAGCAACTGCGTTCTCTTCGCAAGCTAAAGCTATTCAACACCACCGACAATACTGCTACCCTTCAAAAAGACGTTGGCTATGTATCAGAATGGTCAAACAAATGGCAACTTCAAATCTCAACAAACAAATGCTCTGTCTTACATATTGGCAAAAAAAAATCAGAAAATAAAATACAAGCTGAATAGTCAAGACCTTGCTGATGATCCTAACTCTGTCAAGGACCTTGGAGTACACATCTCAAATAATCTAAGTGCTAGAGCCCACTGTAATTACATAGCCAAAAAAGCATTAAGAGTTGTTAACCTAATCCTACGTAGCTTTTTCTCTGGTAATATCACACTACTAACTAGAGCATACAAAACATTTGCTAGACCAATACTTGAATACAGCCCATCAGTCTGGAACCCACATTACGTATCTGATATTAACACAGTTGAGAAAGTCCAGAAATATTTCAGAAGAAGAGTTCTCCACTCCTCTACTCATTGCAGAATACCTTATGCCACCAGACTTGAAATTCTAGACCTAGAAAACCTAGAACTACGCTGCTTTCGGTCTGATCTAAGTATAGTATATAAAATTATACATTGCAATGTTCTACCTGTCAATGAATACTTCAGCTTCAACCATAATAATACAAGAGCACACAATAGATACAAACTCAAGGTAAACCGCACCAAACTTGATTGCAGGGAATACGACTTCAGCAACAGAATGGTCAATGTCTGGAACACTCTACATGACTCTGTGGTTTCTTCCCCAAACCACAAAAACTTTAACCTTAGACTGTCTATTATTGACCTCACCCGTTTCCTAAGAAAATGGGGGTCTGTAGGGGGTGTGCATAAGCGTACCAACGTGCCTACTGTCCCTGTTTCTTTTTATTTTTCTTATATGTATCCATTTCATGTATTCATAACTATGTTTATACTTATACCTGTTATCTTATAATCGCTTGACAAATAAATACACATACACCACCTAAAATAGTAACAATATTGGCTACTATTCCTCAATTCCTATTCCACAGCCTTGTATCCTGTCCCTTCAAGATGGCTTCCTGGCTAAGGAAGGAAGCTATCCTAGATCCAGGAGGTGAGAGAAAGAAAAACACATCTTCGTCAGCCTTTTTAAAATCTGATTTAAGCAATGGGCCAACTTTGTGTCTCTTCTTACCTCACTTTCTAAATCTGGAAATGATTGAGGCTGTACAGCACCCCAAAATAAATCTATCTTCTGATACACTTGCTAAGACACACGCCTCACACCCCCTCAGATGTGCTTCACGGAG
Organism: Naja naja; assembly: GCA_009733165.1. Classification (NCBI taxonomy): domain Eukaryota; kingdom Metazoa; phylum Chordata; class Lepidosauria; order Squamata; family Elapidae; genus Naja; species Naja naja. The sequence continues at coordinate 13,314,654 of CM019165.1, forward strand.
ACCTTTAGGTGAGAGATATCTCATTCCCCCCAAAGGATGGGTGTGGAGGCTTGAAGCAGTCTCCCACTCTTGACCCACAAGGGCTGGTTTTCTTTGGGAACCAAATACTATGTAAATATATAATATGTAACAATATGTAAATCGTAATAACAGAAAGAAAGAAGAGTGCGCAAGGAGTCATCCAATCCTGGGTTGCATTCAAAGACAGCCTTGTATCTTACAAGCTGTAGGATCCGTCGAGCCAACGGATTACATAACATATTTCACACCAGGTTTTTGATTCCAGGGATTTACCAGCAAATTCAGCAGAAAATAAGCTGTTTCTTTTTAATAGTGGTTGTTTTAGGTTCCTGAGATGGGCGACGAGCAGTTTAGGATAGTTAAATTATAGCAGCAGATATTTTCCTGCTGTCAGCAAGATCTCGGACTAAAAATGGAATATATTCGTTTGTTTGATTTATGCCCTTCTTCCCTCTATGAAGTCAGTGGGGTAGGGAGGGGCAGAAATAAGGGTTCCGTTCTCCATTTTTTTCTCTAAGAACAATCCCACCACCATGGTGGCAGCTCCTAATAAGTCATGACTGGCCCATAATGCCATTCCCCGTCATCGTCTTGAATGGAAATATCCAGTTTTTTTCCAGTGGATTCTGAGCTGACTGTTGAGAATTTATCAACAATCAAGTTCCACCTCTATTGGTCAGCCATGGCTGGGGGAGGGAAGCATTTTACTCTTCTGCTTCACTCCTTGTCATCCAATCCTCTTCTTGTCTGGGTTGTTCTAGTGCGGGGATTTCCAACTTTTGCAATTTTATGACTTGTGGACTTCAACTCCCAGAATTCCATGCTGGCTGAGGGATTCTGGAATTTAGGGATTAAATAGAGGGATTAGTAGAGGGATACAATCAAGGTCAAGGTACTAATACCACTCTGTAAAGCCTTAGTAAGACCACACCTAGAGTACTGCATCCAGGTTTGGTTACCACACTATAAAAAAGATGTCGAGGCTATAGAAAAAGTGCAGAAAAGGGTAACCAAGAGGATTAGGGGATTGGAGGCTAAAACAGGCTCTCGCCTCTCCTGTTCAACATTTATATGAAGCCGCTGGGTGAGATCATCCGTGGCCGAGGTGAGTTATCATCAATGCGCTGATGATACGCGGTTATATCATCTCCACCCGGGCCACATCAGTGATGCTCTCTCCGTGATGTCCCGTTGTTTGGAAGCGGTGCGAATCTGGATGGACAGGAACATGCTTCGTCTCAATCCAGCCAAGACAGAGTGGCTGTGCATACCGACATCTCGGTCCAGTTTGGAGATTCCATCTTTGGTCATGGGGGAGGAGGTGTTACCCCGTGGACAGGGCACGGAACCTGGGGGTTCTCCTGGATTCCGGCTCAAGTTGGAGGAGCAGGTGGGAGCGTGGCCAGGGGCCTTTGCCCAGGTCCGGCTGGTTCGCCAGTTGCCCATACCTGGACGGGATGCCCTGCGCACGATCACTCAGGCTCGTTGTCTCCCGGTTGGACTACTGTAACACTCTCTATCTAGGACTGCCCTTGTGCACCACTCGGAGGCTTCAGCTGGTGCAGAATGCGGCTGCTGCGGTTGTGATGGGAGCCTCCCGATACTCCCATGTTACACCCCTCCTGCGTGGCTTGCATTGGCTTCGGTTGCCCTCGGGTGAGTTCAAGGTTTTGGTTTTAACATTCAAAGTCCTACATGGCATGGGTCCAGGATATTTACGAGAACGACTTCTCCCAGCCTCAAATACCAGCCGCCCGATACGTCGCTGGCGGGGTCTCCTCGGGCTGCCCTCAGCGACTCAATGTCGTTTGGCGGGGACCGGGGAGGCCTATTCTGTGGCGGCCCCACTCTATGGAATCTTCTTCGCTGGAGCTCCGGCTGGCTCCGATCTCCGCACCTTCGCGTGAGCTAAAAACCTGGCTGTTTTACAATCTGGGCAGTGTTGACCCTTGGGGTTGTTTACGTAATTTTGGGGTTTTAATAATAATACTAATATTAATTTGGCTTTAATTTAATATATTTTTAAGTAACTTATTGTTGTATTCTATTTTAGTTGTGAGCCGCCCCGAGTCCCTCGGGAGAGGGACATATAAGTCGAATAAATAAATAAATAAATAAATAAACATAGGATGAATGGTTGCTGGAATCGGGCATGGCTGAAGAGAAGGACCAGGGGAGACATAAGAGCAGTCATCCAGTATTTGAGGGGCTGCTACAGAGACGAGGGGGTCAGGCTATTCTCCAAAGCCCCAAAGGCCAGAAAAGGAACAATGGATGGAAACTGAACGAGAGATTCAACCTAGAAATAAGGAGAAATCTTCTGACGGTGAGAACAATCAACTGATGGAAGAAGCTGCCTTCAGAAATTGTGCAAGCGTCATCACTGGAGGCTTTCAAGAAGAGACTGGACTGCCATCTGTCAGAAATGGTGTGGGGTCTCCTGCTTGGGTTGGGGGTTGGACTAAATGACCTCCAAGGTCCCTTTCAACTCTGTTATTCTATATTCAATGGGACAGCTTGCCTTCAGAAGTTGTGGGAGCTTCATCCCTGGAGGCTTTCAAGAAGAGACTGGACTGCCATCTGTCAGAAATGGGGTAGGGTCTCCTGCTTGGGTGGGGGGTTGGACTAGATGACCTACAAGGTCCCTTCCAAAATCCGTTAATCTGTTAATCCTGCTTTTTTGCCCTGTGTATCCTCTATGCTCTCTGCAATTTACCTGACGATGTTCCTGCTGTGCTGATTTATCTGACTATGTTCTTGTTTGCCTAGCTTGTTTACTGTAAATATATTTATTTATATAAAACCACAAGTTCGTGTCAGCGTCTCTGACCCCATTTGGACACCAGCTGTGCAATTCCCTGACACAGGATCAGTCCATAAACTTTTCTTTAATCCTCAGAAAGCATAACCACATTAGGCTGAATTAGTTTAAATATACTCTAAGTTGTATGCATACAAGTTATTTAGGTCTAGGCTTAAAATGTGATGCACCATTCGAGTTACTGAGGTTCTGCATTTTTCTTGTACTCTCAGATTGGATTTTAATCAGTCATTTTATTTATTTTGAGTTCACCCTTTTCATTTAAAATCTCTCCATATCTAATTGTTTGTTCCTTTTTATATATTATTGGATATGAAAAAGCTTCAATAGTAGATACCCATAGTGGAATTCGTATATAATGTTGTTTCCTAATTTTTTCCCAGTTTAAAAACAAGGCTTCTCAAATATAATGCCTTCTAAAATATCCTTGCTTTTTAGTTCCCTTATACCATAAGAAAGCATGCCATCCTAATAATAAATCATGACCTTCTAGAGTTAGCAACCTATTATTTCTCAATGTTATCCATTCCTTCACCCACATCAAACTTGCTGTTTGATAATACAATTCCCAATTGGGTTCTGAAGGCAACTTCTGTTCCATCGGTTGATTGTTCTCACTGTCAGAAAATTCCTCCTTATTTCCAGGTTGAATCTCTCCTTGTTCAGTTTCCATCCATTATTCCTTGTCTGGCCTTCAGGTGCTTTGGAAAATAGCTTGACCCCCCTCCTCTCTGTAGCAGCCTCTCAAATATTGGAAGACTGCTATCCTGTCTCCCCTGGTCCTTCTCTTCACTAGACTAACCATGCCCAGTTCCCACAACCATTCATCAGATGTTTGGAAGAAGGAAGCCATAGCACTTAAGCTTATGTATGGGTTCACAGTGCTTTACAGCCCTCTCTCTCTAAGTGGAGTCAACATATTGCCCGCAACAAGCTGTGTCCTCATTTTACCCAGCTCAGAAGGATGGAAGGCTTTGTCAACCTTGAGCCTGGTGAGGTTTGAACTGTCAAATTGCTGTAGGTGGCAGCCAGCAGAAGTAGCCTGCAGTACTGCACTCTAACCACTGTGCCATCATTGAAGAGGCCAAAAAGGGCCACAGGAGGCAATGGAAGAGGGACTGTTGCCTACGTACTGACCCTTCAGCAAAAGCAGGTGGCTCATGATGGCCAGAGGGGTAGAGCCCATCTGCATCCTTGCTGGAAAGGGCTTAACCCAATGCCCAGTCCAACTTGGCCGGGGTCCCTTAATTAATAGGCCAAGTGGGCCTTGGGCAGTGAAAGGCGCAGCAGGCAAAAGTGCAGCTGAATGAACCATTTGTATCTCTTTTGGCTCTTAGCAGCGAGGAAGGCACGAGGAGGGCTGCCAGCGGAATGTAATTAGCAGCCCATTCAGCCAACGATGACATCTCCACAGAAGGGCCAGCTCGGTCAGAGAGGCAGTTAACTTGGCGTGGCAAGCTGAGTGCAGGCTTGGGTCAGCTAAGGGTTGATGCCATCCCTTGCATTATGGACAACAACAAACATCTCCTGCTATTCCATTTCTGCAACTTTCCTTGAAATAAAAGGGATTTTTAAAGTATTTTTGGGGGGGTATCTGTTTACTCAAACCACTTTTTTAATCCTTTCCCAAATATATGTTGTTTCGAATGTTTTTCAGCCAAGAGCAGCAGATGCAACAGCGTGGGTGGTTTTTTTTTTTTATTGTCATCTATGTCATGACTAATACATTGAATAAATGGGGTGTGGTTTATTCCTCTTCCTGCTTGTCCAATCGGATGGAAATAAGTTGCTTTTGTGGGAAAAAATTCCCCGACTGCCCTCCACAATCTTCTCTCTGGTGGGTCACCTAAGTGACAATGGAATGGAATGGAATGGAATGGAATGGAATGGAATGGAATAGAGTAGAGTAGAGTAGAGTAGAGTAGAGTAGAGTAGAGTAGAATAGAATAGAACAGAGATTAGAATAGGAATAGAATAGAGTAGAATAGAATAGAATAGAATAGAATAGAATAGAATAGGAAAGAGAATGGAATGGAATGGAATAGAATAGAATAGAATAGAATAGAATAGAATAGAATAGAATAGAATAGAATAGCAGAGTTGGAAAGGACCTTGGAGGTCTTCTAGTCCAACCCCCCGCTTAGGTAGGAAACGCTATATCATTTCAGATAAATAGTTATCCAATCCCTTCTTAAAAACTTCCAGTGCTGGAGCATTTACAACATCTGAAGGCAAGCCTTTCCACTGGTTCATTGTCCTCACTGTTAGGAAATTCCTCCTTAATTCCAGGTTGCTTCTCTCCTTGAATAGTTTCCACCCGTTGTTTTTGTCCTGCCTTCAGGATCTTTGGAGAATTAGTTGGCCCCTCTTCTTTGTGGCAGCCCCTGAGATATTGGAACACTGCTATCATGTCACCACTATGTTCAGGTCTATCCCTCCACCCAATCAGGACCCAATTTGTCTCCACTTCTTTATTTGAGAACCTGCAAAACCTGGTCAATACATAGGACTCCTCCGGGGTTTTTAAAATTATTTTAATTGGGTTTTAAACATTGGGCTTGTTTGATTTAATTTTTCTTTTAAATATTTATTGTTTGTACTACTGTGTTTTAATTGTGAGTCGCCTGAGTCCTCAGAGGAGGCATACTACAATCAATAAATAAATAAATAAATAAATAAATAAATAAATAAATAAATAAATAAATAAATAAATAAGGAACATACCTGGGAAGGGTTTTCCTGGACAAGACCCTGAGTGCAGGATTAAGCAATCCTGTTGACCCAACCTTTTGGCACCAGGAATCAGTTTTGTGGAAGACAATTTTTCCATGGACTTTGGGGAAGGGATGTGCTTCAAAATTCCAGCAACGGTTCGCTGTCGGTTGCTTGGTGGGCGTGGCCATAGGGGCATGGCCTACTGGAACTTCCTGTTTCCAGCTTTTGGTGGGCCTCCAGAGCCCAGGGAGGCCGTTTTCTCCCAAAGGGTCCAGGGCATGACACAAAAATAACAAAGTCATAAAATAGAACAAATTCCCTTTAATGCCTCCAACTTGGCCCCAATGTCCAGTTATCCTCGGCTGGATAACAAACTCTTCAAAAACAGTCTGAAGGGCAGAAATGCAGTCGAACCCATAGTAAAGATAATTAGAAATTAAAAACCAACACAAACCACACTGAAGTAATTAACACAGCAGGCCAGGATGATATATTGCAGACTTTCAAAGGATAATGCAGCACGCACAGTTGGGGAGGACGCCAAAACCAGATAATGCTCAACCAAGATAATGCAGCTTCGTCCAGCAAGCCCACCGGCTTCCAGCAAGAAGCCCCACTTATATCCTGTTCTCCCAGCTGCAACCAATGAAAGGGATCAGGGCCTCTTCTCTCTGCAAGCCATGTTGCTCCCTTCTCTGTTCCCTCCCTGCCCTAGGATGAAGAGGGGGTGGTCCTGGGTCTTCCTCTGAATGCCCAGCAGGACTGTGCCCTTCCCTCATTTCCTCCACAGCCAAGGGTCCAGAGGCTTCCCAGGCCTCTGGGAGGGTGAACACAGCCTTCCCTGGCCTCTGGAAGCCCACCGAAGCTGGAAACAGGCCCATTTCATGATAGGGCCACTGCACCAC